>PVJX010003855.1:26403-102531 GCA_004027295.1 Dolichotis patagonum
TTTTTTTGAGACACAGTCTCATTATGCAGTTCAAGCTGGCCTTGAATGCACTTTGTAGCCCAGGCTGGTTTCGAACTTGCAACGATCCTCCTGCCCCAACCTCACAAGTGCTGGGGTTACAAGTATGCACCACCACACCTGACTCATTCTTGTCATTTTATAAGTAAAGGTCTTGGTTTGGTTTGCAGCTCAACTTATTGCCATAGGGCTACCAATTTTAAAAACAACTTTAAAGATTTGGGGTGAAGGTAAAGTTTATCTCAGTTCTGTTTTGAATATTTTACTATTGGAGTATATCTTTCTTTAGGGAATAGATTTGGCTTTTGGAAGCACTCAGATTATTATATTATAAATTAGATGAATTTGTGTGCAACGTTGCCTTTTTGTTCAGAAAGGAAGAGTGTGTATGTGTGTGTGTGTGTGTGTGTGTGTGGTTTGTGTTTTATAATAGGTGTGTTCAAAAATGTCACAAGTGTTCATATTTTTAGAAAGTATTGCAGGAAAAGGTACATTGCCATTGTCCCTTTCAGAATACTTTCCCACGCTTCCTGTACATGTAACCCATCCATCCTGCCATTTTCTGAGACAGTTCTCAAAATCCTCCTTTGTGAGTGTCTGTAGTTGCACCATCGTAGCTGCCTCAATGTCCTGAATTGATTTAAATGTTTCCCTTTCATGGTCACTTTGACTTTGGGGAAGAGCCAGAAGTTGCCCAGTCCCGGACCTGGTGACTAAGGTGGAAGAGGACACACCCTGATGTTGTTTGTTGTCACCTCCTTTCTGTCACATGGCTCTTGGCAGCAGCATTCCCATATTTTGACCACACCTCATAAGCAAACTCACAGAAGAGAGCTTTCAGAGCTGCCTCAGAAAGTGCCAAGAACAGTGGAAGGAGTGTGTTCACAGCCGGAGGAGGATGCCGAAGCGGAGCAATGCCGCTGTGTCTTTTATTGTAATAGATTTTTAATTTAACCACTCACTGTGTAGTTTGATCACCCCTATATGTTAAGGAATGTGGAATATTTAGAAAAAGGACAAGGGATTTGAAAGTTGTTTATAAAGACAAATTTAAAGACAATTCAAAAATTGTACTGAGAAATGATATCACTGGAGTAAATGTATGGTCTTTCCTATACACTGTGATTACTGGAAAATGAGGCACAATTCTTCATAGCTAAACTTCAGCTAGGAACTCTAGAAAATACTGTTTTCATCGGAGGCAATAAAAGCCAAGTACAGTATGTTATACTTTACACCCTGGACGTGTTTTTAATGAAACCAAGTAAGGTTCTGAACTAGCAAGGAAGAAAATCTCAAACTTTAGAACACAGAGAGATTACCTGGTTCCAGAATATACACTAGCTGATTAGGACCACAGATAATTTAATACTTTAATACCCTGTCTGGCCTTTTTATTATTTTCTTAACTTTTAAACTTTCTTAACTTTTAAAATATGGCACATTCGTAGTTAAAATATTTATAGCAAAACAGACAAAGGGTAAAAATGAATGTATGATTTGAAAACTAACACACTTGAGGTTCAATCAACACTGCTGTCACTTAAACCATTAATAATACCTGAAAACAATCTGTTAAGCCCATTTAAATATACTGTCATTCTAGCAAGAAAACAGTGATCAGAAACCAAAACTGAAATGTTAGTAGGAGGGATAAATGAGCATGCAAGCTGACTTTCCCCTGAAGGTTTCTACCAAGCCCTGGTGAAACCAAAGGTGATTTTGAAAACAGTGACCATGTAAAAGGCAAGTTGTCACCTGCCTGGGGTGAGCACAGAAAAGGAAAAGTGATGTGGCCCTTTACCCCCAGAGCAGCTGAGGGTGAACCTGCTCTGCAGTGAGGCCTGCAGCGACACCTGCCTGTCTCCACTGTGGGGCATCTCTGCTAAAAAATGTGTAAATCTACCCTGATGTGTACTCATAGAAAAAACTCAGTCCCAATGTGTGCTTCAGGGGTGCTGGGCTGTAAACTTGTAAGCACATAGTAGAGACAAACACAGACCCCACCTGGAAAACTCACATCCAACTTTATTACATTCAAACCCACCGATAAAGGTAAAGGGAGGGCCCACTGTTACAAAAAAACAAACTTTGAAACACACACAAAAGAAACAAGAAAATAGAGATTTTGTAATTTTACATTACCATAAAATAGAATATAAAGCAATTTTTGGTAAATGTAAAGAAGTTAAGAAAAATAGGAATTCAAAAGAAGTAACTATTAAAAATTAACAGAGCTGTGGGCCAGGAATTTAGCTCAGTGGCTCAGGTGCCTCCCTAGTAAGGTCATGAGTTCAATCCCTGATATCAAAAAAAGAAAAAATATGGGCTGGGGATTTAGCTCAGCAACCTAAGCACCTGCCTGGCAAGCATAAGGTCGTAAGTTCAATCCCCAGTACCAAAAAAAAAAAAAAAGAAAAGAAAAAAATAGAGTTGAATAACAATCAACTTAAATTCTGAAAATGAAAGATGTAGGACAATAGTTGAAATTTAAAACTCAATTAACAGAATAGGCAGCAGGGTAAGTGAAAATAAAATTGGTGAACTGGCAAGTAGAGCTGAAGAGATTTCCCGGAATTCAGTACACAGAAATGTGAAATATGAGCACTAGGCTTAGCAACTTGGAAACAGACACCCAACCTTAAAATAAGAAAGAAATCTTAAAAAAAAAAAAAAAAAAAAAAAAAAAAAAAAAAAAAAAAAAAAAAAAAAAAAAAAAAAAAAAAAAAAAAAAAAAAAAAAAAAAACACACAGGCAGAACTTTCCAGAGTCAGTTTTTAAAAAAACATAAATCCTAAGCTAAACCAAAAGGAAGATTCACATAAGTACACGCTAAAATTACAGATCCAAAACAGAAGATCCTAACATCAGCCAAAGAAACAAAATTTTGTAAAAGAATCAGACTTTACAACAATAAAAGCCAGAACACCAATGAAGTGAGATCAAATAACCCTTAACCTGCAATTTCAGGTAAATCCAACATATGCCTAGGAAAACCTCTTTCAAGATAAACACTAATTTCGGACCACAAAACCAATAATTTAGTAGCAAAGACACCTGTGAGAAATGCAGTGAATTTTGACAGGGATGTTTCTACACCATGAAGGAGCTTGTGAGCAATGGCAGATAGGGAATTTGTCCTTGGAGTAAGGAGTTTGCATTTGGGGGCATCATTTTGCTAGCACATTAGTATTTTGCATCGTTAAGCAATAGCAAACAAGGACAAGACGAATAGAAGACAAACTAAAAAGATCAGGTGTCGCTGTTTCGAAGTGAAGCAGAAGCCTTCCTGGCGTGGGAACCTTTTACAGCTGAGCTTCCCATTGAGGCGCCTGTTTTCAGACCTTTAGTGGCTGGCTTGGGAGCATTGGAGAGCTCTCTCATGTCCCACAACCTGCTTAGTGCAGCTACTCACGGGCATGAAAGCTCAGACATTACAAAGGAAGAAACTGCCAGCAATTTTCCCTGTTAATTTTTTTTTTTTTTTATTTTGAAGATGGAGAAGGCTCTAGCCTGGGTTATTTTGATGGGGTTTCTGTGTAGTTAAAGTCAATGTCTGGGGGCCAGGGATTTAGCTCAGCGGCGTAAGTGCCTGCCTGGCAAGGACAAGGTTGCAAGTTCCATCCCTGGTACCAAAAAAAAATAAATAAAAATAAAAAATAAAGTCAATGCACGAATCTGCATCTCAAGTAGGAAGTTTGCAAAGAACAGACTTGAGTGTGAGACAGATGTCCGTGGAGTTCAGCTGTGCTCTTATTGTCACTAGGCTTGTATTTATTTTCGATGCTTTGGTCATAAGGTTTGAGTTTGGAGTGGTTTGCCCCAACGCAGTCTTCCCATGAGCTTTTCTATGTTAAGTATTATAATTTCATAAGACAAATTTATGAAGTTGTGAATCATTTAAGAAACATTTCACATTTTGACAAAAATATGTTTACTAAAGGAAGTCATTCATGCATCGGGCTAATTGTCCTAGGTAAAAGGTTTGAGATGCCATACTGAATGATGGGGTTTTTTTTAAAAAAAAAAAAAGGTGAGTATAGGCAGCCTTGTGACTGGAAAATACAGCAAAAAGCCTAGTCTTTAGGGTAGCCCCAGCCCCCACTGCACCCTGGGCAGAGGTCCAGCTGCTTTCCCTGCCTGAGGCCTCCTTCTTCAGGGCCCGAAGTGTGTCTGAGCTCCCCAGGGGGCTGGGCCCTCAAGGGGAATCTTCAATGAGCCAAGGCCCAGGTGACGGGAACTGGCCTTGTGTGGAATAGGGAGATAGATTGTGAAAGAAGTAATCGCAGTGAATTGATGAAGACTCCGTCACATCAGATCTGGATGATGGTGTAAGTGAACATTCAGGTGACTGGATGGACCAGGATTCAGTTTCAGATCAATTCAGAATTTGAAGTTGAATCTCTTTGATTCGGAAGAGTATAGTTTTAGTGAAAAAGGACAGGAACTCTCAGGTGAAGATGATGAAGTCCGTCAAGTTACAGGTGATACAGATTCATCTGAAGAAGATCCTCAAATTCCCTTACTGACAGTTGGAAATGTGTTTCATGCAATGAAGTGAATCCTTCCCTTCCATCCCATTGCAACAAATGATGGGCCCTTCGTGAGGATTGGCTTCCGGGAGAGAAAGATAAAGAGGGAATCTGAGAAAGCTAAATTAAAAAATTCAATACAGGTAGATGAGGGCTTGGGCATGCCTGATAGTCCAAACACTGCAATAGATGATTCCAGAGAGTCCTGTGTTGATAAAAATAATGATAAAGTCACATAAGCCTTCCAGTCACAAGGAAGTGAGGACCAATCTCAGTCATCAGTTTTGTTTTGTTTGGTACTGGGAATTAAACTCCCGACCTCATGCTTGCCAGGCAAGCATTTAAACCACTGAGCTAAATCCCCAACCCCTCAGCCATCAGTTTGCAGTAGCATTAATAGCAGCCAAGAAATTGTTAGAGTTTAATAAGGAAGAAACATAAGACAAAGAAGAAAGTTGTGGAATCTAGTTTTCCCCTTAATACCATTGACTCGTGTGATTTGCCAACGTTAATCTAAAAATGGTTGGATTGTTCATGGCAAAATGGGACACCTTGTGTCACATTTCACATGTGCAAAAAATCTAAAGAAAAGAAACCCTGCCCAGTATGCCAAAACTCAATTCAAATGATTATGCTAACTTATTTCAGCTAGCTAGCATATCCGTGTGTGCCTGCTCAGGGGGCCCAAGGGAGATTTTCACAGGTGAGGGCCCAGGGTTAAAGAACGCACATGTGCAAGATATTAGCAGCAACAGCAGGCAGCTTGGAGCAGAGCAGAGCAATTGTGTAATTCTTATACAGGTTGTTACCTCATTTTACATTCTTACACAGTGCCATCACCAGCGCATGCATGTTTACCTGTGCTACATCACAGTTACATAACTGCATCCCACGGTGCATTTGTCCTGGACAAGCAGAGTCATGTCCTCAGGTGTCCTTAGACACCCCTGAGCTTTGAAGCAATTTGAGTGGTTCCTCACAATCCATAAAGTATATATTTTAAATGTCTAACTATATAAGCCTAAAAATTTAGACAACATAGATTTTATGAATATATATCAAAGCAAGAAATATAAGTGGAGCATTTAAATGTAAACTTGTTTAGTAGCTTTTGTGTAAGGAGAAATTGTAGAAAGTTAAGATTTAAAATGTAGATACTCTGAGACACCAATCCTGAGTTTTTCTCCTCTTTCGTAAGTTCTTATTTATATTTGGTGCTGTGTTACATAGGTAAAAATGTACCATTTATTATAATTAATCTTCAGTGAAATAGTGAAAATTACCAGAATTGGTAATAATAATTGAGATTATAAATGACAACAGTGTAATAAATGCTATTCAACATTCACCTCTGCAAATTAAGTCTCATCTTACATGCTTGTTTACTAATGTAATGGTAATTGTCTAAATTTTTAGGTTTTTGCATATGTATATTACATGTTGATTTAAAAATAAATGATTTATTGAAAATTTTTAAAACCAAAAATAAAAAGGTAAGTATGTGTATAATTCTAAGACAACATTCACTGCAAAAAAGAAGTAATGATAATGTTTGCTTAAGGAAGTTGCCTGAAGGGGTCTGAGAAGGTCCCCTTAAAGAAGAGATGGATTCTGAAAAACAATTAACAGATTCAGCCTACAAATAGAATGAACTATTAGCCATCTGCTCTTCAAGCGGAGGATAATATCTATAGTACATAAAGAACACAAAGAATTCACCAACAACAACATGAGTAACCCAGCCAACAAATTGACAAATGAATTGAATAGACACTTCTCAAAAGAAAAATAAGTGAATGCAAAAAAATGTTCTACATCTTTAGCCACTAGAGAAATGCAAATCAAAAGTACACTGAGACTCCATCTCACCCAGAGTGGCTATCATCAAGAATATAAAAATCAATGCAGGTGAGGATGTAGGGAAGAAGGAATCCTCCTGGACTGCACATGGAAATGTAAACTATCACTGTGGAAATCAGTAGGGAGATTCCTCAAAAAACTAAAACTGAAAATATTTGATCCAGCTGTCCTGCTCCTTAGTATATTCCTGAAAGAATTAAAAACAAGCCACTGTAGTGACATGTATTTGGAGCAGCATAATTCACAATAGTTAAGCTGTGGAAATAGCCTACGTGCCCACGAGTAGATGAGTGGGTAAATAAAATGAGGTATGTAACACAATGGGATATTATTTAGCCATGAAGAATAATGAAATCGTATCATTTACAGGAAAATGGATGGACCTAGGAGCCATCGTGTCAAGTGAAATAAACCAGTCTTAAACATCTCATGTTTTCTCTTATATTAGCAGCAATATAAATAAATGAATGAATGAGCGATTACAGGAAACTAGAAAGTAGACTTTTGAAGATAGGAAGGGGACCGGAAGGAGGATGGAGAAAAAGAAAGGGGATAAAAATAATCAAAATATGTAATAGACATATCCCAGTATATCAAAATGAAATTATGTTATTCTGTAGCACCAATATGCACCATTTAAAGAAAAAAAAAAAATGAGATGGCAACTCCAGCCTGCCCGGGCAGGTTCCTGATGTCTCATTGCAGAAAAGCATCGCAGGACCCATCAGAGAGAGGCACCGGCAGATTTATTGGGCAGAGTTAGGAGTAAGAGACCGTGGGACAGAATGCAGCCTGAGCTCTGGAGGAGGCGCAGCTCCATTGCGGAGCAGCCTGGCAGATGGACCAAGGAGCGAACCAGTCCTTCTAGGGGCTAAGGTGGTTTGGATCCCGTTGAGCACGATGTCAGTTCTGGTTTTGCAGAATGGCTCGGAGAGTCCCTATTGCTTGGGAGGAGGGAGCCAGCCTCCATGAAATGATTGTTATTGCTCAGGAACCCAAGATGACCATAGCTTAAGGCAGTGATGAGAGACTTCTAGATGCCGCCTCCTGATAACTCATGTCCCTGTAAATCTCTTCTCTTGGTGCCTTTGGTCTTGGAGGGGATGAGGTAGATTATGTAAATTTTGGGCTAATCAACCTTTTTATTACCAGCTTTTAGATAGACTTTCCCTCAGTGACTAACACACCTGCGTGAAGATCTGAGCAGGAACCTGACCCAGACATAGAAAGTGGTAAGGAGACAGATGGAAAATGAAGGCCTTCAGCATCTGTAGGCCAGGTGAAGTGTCACTGGTTGTTGTTGTTGTTTGTTTTAACAAAAGCAGCTTTTAAGTTCCTGACCACCCCAGAGGAAAACACACTTCATGCTTTTAATGAGTAACAGGTTAAGGCCCCAGGAATTCACCTGCCCTTTGCCCACCATGATGGTGTCTGTCTTGGAACTAAAATACTGCAGCATGATTGGAGTTCAACTGCTGTCGCGTTTCTGTGAAGAGGGTAAAGATATTGGTTGTTTCACTTTCTTATGTGAACTGCTAATATGTTTGTCATAAGTTTGTAAAGAAAAATCAGAGAACGGTTAAAACAGATTAAAGTAATGATTCCTTCTGGTAGTGGGAAGGAAGATGGGGGTGCGGTGGGGAGGGGCACACAGGCCTATTTGAAGGACTGGTGATATCTCCTTTTTTAAAATGCTTGGCCATGACACATTTGTCCATTTCTTGATGTTTCTGCTTTATACACAGTTACAAATGTTTGCATATGCAATGTTATTTTTTTTTATTAAATTTTTCTCTTTACTAATACTTGTTTGCAGTACATAATGATGCTATTACTCATAAGCAGTGGGTTTGGTATGTAAGAATTATTTTAGATTATATGCAAACATGTGGTTGATAACTTTGTGGTTTTCTTGGTTTATTCCAGTCACCGTGGCAGTCCTCCTGTGGGCTGTAGTTTGGTCCATCACCGACAGTGAGTGTCTCCCAGGAGGAAACCTATTTGGAATCATCATCCTGTTCTACTGTGCTATCATTGGAGGAAGACTCCTGGGTCTTGTTAAGTTACCAACACTGCCTCCACTGCCTCCTCTTCTTGGTAAGTGCAGGAACACACTTTCTTTCCTCCAAAATAAATAACTTTTAATAGTAGTTTGGAAAGCTTTGGGAAATAAATGAAATTATTCCGTATTTGATGTGCTAGAGACAGAAGCCAAAAACCACTGGGTTTTGCCTTTCCAGGCATGCTGCTTGCTGGGTTTCTGCTCAGAAACATCCCGGTCATCTGTGACAGTGTGCGCATTGAGCACAGGTGGTCTTCCTCCCTGAGGAGCATCGCACTGTCTGTCATACTGGTGCGCGCTGGCCTTGGGCTGGACTCGAAGGTAAGACACATGCATCTCTAATTATTACACAGGAACCATGTTTCTCCTGTGTCCCAAGTACGTAGGATCCCCTAGCCTCAGGAAAGGAAGTGGACACTTTGTGTGACATTCTTGAGAAGAAAATAGGATGCGTCTCCTGCAGGGCTGTTCTGCAGGGAGCACCTTGTGTTTTACAGTAAGCGAGACAGTGTCACGATACTCTTTCTCAGAGAAAGGTGCACTTAAAGCTCTTCAGTAAAGAGCTGCTGTTCCCCTGACAGACACAAGCCATGCTTTGGGTGGTGGCTGTGCAAGGCCATGTGTGAGTGGGGAGGGCTGACCGCGCTGCCTTGGACATCCAGAGCCTGCTCCTCCCGATGCCTTGGCGTGCACATCTCTGATTTCGGGAATTCCTGGAGGACATTGCTTCTCACCCCAGGAGCCTCCCCATTCTTGGGCTGCACTGTAAGTGAACCAGTGCTGAGTGGTTAAGTCAGCAAGGGTGTGGCCTCAGAGCAGACTCCACAAGCCGTGGCTGGGTGCAGACCTGGCCCTGCTGCTCACCAGTTCCATGACTAGGTAAATGACTTAACTTGAGAGGAGATCATCTAAGAGATGAGGGTAATCATGTTAGCTACCTCTCGGGGTCATTGTGAAGACAACACAAGCTATCTCCAAAACACTTAGAATGCACAAATGTTTGTTAAGTGAAACTGAACACCTAGAAAATTCACTCTAGCCAGGTGTGATAGGAAAGCTGCAGGGGGTGCTGAGGGCCACTGTGCTCTGGGAGGCGACCGCCAGGCTGCAGGGTGTTACATCAGGGTGTCTGCTCACACTCCAGGCCCTGCAGAAGCTGAAGGGTGTCTGCGTGCGCCTGTCCCTGGGTCCCTGCACCGTGGAGGCGTGTGCAGCCGCCGTGCTTGCCCACTTCCTGATGGGTCTGCCGTGGCAGTGGGGATTTATACTGGGGTAAGGATTCTCTTCTCTGTCATACTGATGTGCAGTGACACCTGGAGCTTTCCCTGATTCCAGGGAATACGAGTGTTTTCTAAAGGACACCAACAATCTCAACCTGGGTAATCCAGCATGGCCTCAGTTTCCACTCCCAGGTAGAGTCTGTTCTCTGCTTTCCCAGAGACTGTGGTCATTCGGACCGTTGAGGAGGTCATGGGCTTCAGACTGCACCCAACCCCACACCTGTGAGAGGTGCTGGGTCACACCCCAGAGTCTGCACCAGCGACTCCACACTTTGGCAGTGACCAGAGCCTTCCTCTTTCTCCGTGGTTCTTCTCTTCCTTCCTCCAGGCTCAGGCTTTCCCTTCCAGTGGTGAGGAGCCATGGGAAGCAGCAAGGGCATGACTAAGTCCTTAGTAGGAGTTTGGAGCAGATATGAGGCAGGAAATAAGAACTTCCTGCTTGTTATGGTGACAGCTCTGAAGCTCTGCTGCCTGCATCCACCCAGCTCTGCCACTCCCAGGGTGTCATCTTTGGCATGACAGTTAGTGCCACTGTGCCTCCGTGTCCTCACTTGTAATAGGACACACATCTATCTGACAGGGTTGTGGTAAGAGTAAAATTAGTTCATGGGAAATGTTCCAGGGCCAGCGATTTAGCTCAGTGTTGTAAGTGCCTGCCTGACAAGCACAAGGTCATGAGTTTGATCCCACTTACAAAAAAAAAAAAAATGCTCCAAATGCAGTCCACGCAGGAAGCATTTCAGATGCTTTCAGTTACAGCTGTGGCTGTTAGTAATGCCACTTCCAGTCCCCATGGCCTTCTCCTGAGGACCTGCATCTTGCCACATAAGTGCCTGCCAGGCAAGTGCAAGGTTGTGAGTTAGATCCTCGGGCCTGGGGAGGGTGGAGAGCCCTAACATGAATGTTTTATTTAAAACAGCTTTCTGGGCCCAATAACCTATTGGTTCTCCCATGCCATTCATAAATACAAAATACCTGTTTTAGGCAATTTGGTTCCCAAACAGGTTACTTAGGAATTCAGTGTTTTAGAGAACACTGCATATTGCTGGACTGGCATTTCTCTGCCACTTGAAAGACCATCCTTGTGCAAAGTCTAACCTTTAAAAGAGTGGAGGTTAAAACCCTAGAGATGCTCCTGGATTTGGACATGATAATAGAGTGAGATTCTGTCCTGCTGTCTGAAGTGCTGTGTGTCAGTTTCGTCCTAGGCGCTGTGTCCCCAGCCGTGGTGGTGCCTTCCATGCTCCTTCTGCAGGAGGGAGGCTATGGGGTGGAGAAGGGGATCCCCACCTTACTCATGGCTGCAGGCAGCTTCGATGACATCCTGGCCATCACCGGCTTCAACACATGCCTGGGCATAGCCTTTTCCACAGGTAAACGAATCTGTGCACTGCCCGCTGCTCTTTTCCTTTAGAGACATTGCTTATAATATTGTAAGCTTAAAGCAAGTTAAACAATATGGAAAATGGCGATAAGAGTTGCATACCTGGGCTGGGGATTTAGCTCAGTGGCTTAAGTGCCTGCCTGGCAAGTGTGAGGTCGTGAGTTTGATCCCCGGTACCAAAAAAAAGAAAAGAAAAGAATTGCATACCTAAGGAGGGACAGGAGCTACAGATCCCTTCCCTCCTCCCAATACTGGGTGTGCAAGTGACACCATAGGCAGAGGAGGAGCTCAGGGCTGTGGTTCGCAGAGATCTGGGCAAGTTGAATCGCGGAGATTTCAGATAAAGGACAAGCGCGTTTCTCAGCGGGGCACAGCCCAGAGAGCAGCCCTGCTGGGGGGAGCAGTGCGTGTCCAAGACAGAAGGTTTCCCTGCTCCCCTTGTTAACATGTGATGGCCCAGAGCAGTCTCGATGTTTCACAGGTGCCCTATCAGTGCCCAGTAAGGCTCCCCATGGGTGTGTTTTGTACCGAGTAGTAACAGTAAGGGAGCTCCACGCACACCCCACACCCACGCATTCACACCGTTCGTCAATTCCTTTGTTAAACAGATGTGAGCCAAAGGCTGAGAAGCCAGTCCGTGCCTTTATTGTGTCCTTTGGCACAGCATCAATTTAACTTCCTTCCTTAATCTTTCATCTAAAGCTGGGAAGTAAAATTTGCACCTCCTGCTATTGACAGAGCCTGAGTTCAGCTTGGAGTCTTCCGTGGAAGGGAAGGGCCGTGCTCCCCCATTCCCGCCTGCCCTCTCCTACACTGCCAGTGTGCCGATCCCGTACTATTTTTGCTGATGAAGTGGTGCCTCACCCCATCCCACCGCTCAGCTCCAACAGCTGCCCTCCACCCAGGCCCGGGTAAATTTGTCTTCCCAAAGCAGTTTTCATAGTGTCATTTCCGAGTCTGGGAACTAGCGAAGATTCCGGTTTTACCTACTGAGCCCAGTCAACATGCACCTGTGCATTGTAACACTGCCGTACCCATGGAAACTTGTTCTCTGACTGTGTTCTGCCATGTACACCTTTAAAACAGTGGGCCTCAGGCCGGGGATGTAGCTCAGCAGCAAAAGCACCTGCCTAGCAAGAGTAAGGTCGTGTGTTTGACCCTCAATACCAAAAAAAAAAAACAATGGGTCTCAGTCCTAGCTGTACATTAGAATTAGCTGGGGAGTTAGGAAAAAAGTGTGCTCTTCACTTCCGCCAGTTAAATCAGAACCTATGAGAATGGAAGCTGAGGTGGCCACGGCTCACAGCACGGAGCTGGCAGGAGCATCACAGGGTCCGGCCCAAGGTGGGAAGGGCTTTCCTGATCTGGCCAGCGCTCGGACAAGGACAGGCTCTGCTGGTGGGCTCTGGCCCCTCACTCTGCTTGTCCTGCTAAGGGCAGTCCTTAGACCTTCTGGACCTGAGCCCTGCTGGCTTCACTCAGTTAGAATTTTTAAGGATGGGGTGCAAGAGGTTTTTAAAAACACGGCACCAAGCAAGAGATTGAAACTAGTTAGCTACTTCTGTTCATTAGCTTGAGAGTAAAGCTCCAACCACAGCTTGGTGCTTCTGCTGGCCACACCATTTGCCTAGCGGAGAAAAGCTAGCTAAGAAAAATCACTCCGAGTTATTTTAAATAAGAGGGGTAATTGCTCTCACAAGGAGAAACCACAGTAACAGAAGTATCTTGTGCCTTGGGGCTGTCCTGAAGAATGGCTTTACACAAGAAAGCAATTTCAGTGTAATTTTCCATACGGTATGCTCAGAAATTTTTTCAAATTAAAGTTTCCTTAATCTCGTGTTGTGCAAGGGAAAATATAGGCCTCATTTATGGCTATAATATTTCAAAAGAGTTAAGCAACAATCAGAAAGACTTCCAAAGTAATTTTTTTCATATTTACTGTTGTAATAGACCTTTGAGAAGGAACAGGAAGATTCTTAATTTTCCCTGCCACATTCTTAAATTACTTTCTTCTGTACATGTCAGAGCTGTTAAAGTCAGTGTTTATTTATTACTTTGTATAAAAATGAGCTCTTAAATGCTAATTTAAAAACTTAGCCAGTCGGGGTGCCAGGAGAACAAGGAGCTCCTCTCCTCTCTGGGGGGCAGCTGAGAGTGTGGCACACTGTCGGCGGCCCGAAGCCAGAGAGACCCTGGTGCGTCAGGACCTGCACTATGTGGTTGACTCAGGGTGCCAGGAGAACAAGGAACTCCTCCCCTCTCTGGGGGGCAGCTGTGATGCTTCCGGCATGTGGGCTGAGAATCAAACATCTCATGTTGTTCTGTACCCCCGCCCTGTGTCCCCCCCCTCCCCTCTGCCTAGCAAGTGGGAGCCAATGAACTACACATTTTGTCAAAAGATTGGCTATGTTATTTAGTATGAGCTCCCCATATGCAAAGGTAAGGACAACCATTTGGAAGAAAACAAGAGACAATATGACAGATAGTAAAGATCTCTGGTGTCTAGCTTTGAAATTTATGCTTTCTTATATCCCATTCTGTTCTGTTTTGTTGTGTTTAATTTTACCCCCTTTTAAAATAAAATTAAAAAAAAATAAAAACTTAGCCAGATCTATCTACTCACCTAACCTAGTATATAATATAGTAAAACAAACCAAATCAAAGTCAATGGTCAGTGTTGACCTTTTGGGGAATTTGATTTAGCTCTTGTTCAATTCACTTTGCAACCAGTATTGTGGAAAGAATTAATTTTGGGAACTAAGGCACCACCGTACTCTTCTTATAATAAATCTTAAGTTACTTTTTTTCCCCCAGTACTAGGGATCGACCTCTCACTTGCCAGGCAAGCGCTTATGCCGCTGAGCTAAATTTCTGACCCTCCCCCTTTTTTTAAGACAAGGTCTCACTATGTAGCTTAGGCTGGCCTTGAACTTACTATGTAGTCCACACTGGCCTCAAACTTGAAGTGTGCCTTCCGCCTTAGCCTCCTAAGTGCTGGGATCACAGGTGTGCACCACTATGCCTGGCTAAGTCTCTTGTGTTCAAGGCTGTGGAATGAGAAGATGCCCGTGGAGCACAGCACTCCTAGGTTCTTTATGTTGACAACTATGGACCAAGGCTTGCAAGTCGATGGGTGTAGGATTCTGTCTGAAGTTTTGTTCGGATGTGTTTTTCAGGCTCCACCATGTTTAATGTCCTCAAAGGTGTTCTGGAGGTGGTGATTGGTGTGGCAACTGGAGTTCTTCTTGGATTTTTTATTCGGTATTTTCCAAGCCGTGACCAGGTGAAAGAAATCATCTGTGGGAAAGTTACACTCTAGAATGTCATTGGAAGAACATTCTGGAACATGTACTTCAAAGCTGGATGTGAAGAACACATTTAAGAAATGGTCCCTGTTTTAACATTGCTCACTGCTATATCAGTGTTATTTATGAGATTTTAGTGCAGTCCTAGTATTATTTTCTCCAATTTATATTCTGAACATTTCATATTTCATTCTAAAACAAATAACATTAATTCCAAAATAATAGGCTACACAAGTTTTTGAAATTTCATAGTACTCAACTAAAATGAAGAGACATGATGGCTTTTAGCCTCTGTTTTTGTTAGATTTTAATCAAATGGATAAGTCTTAACATTTCATTATAATGTAGCAAAATGTGTCTCTATAAAGAGAACCAAGTTCTTTAATGGAAAGCAAAGTTTTATTTTCTTTTACCCTCTAAATATCTCAAGATAGATAAATATATGGAAATGTTTTCTTCTGGTAATACTAGTATTATTTTGAAATTTCAGGACGTTTTGAATGGAATTAGAAACTTTTAAGTTACCTTTAAGGAATTTTTAATGTTTCTATTATCAAACTGTGTTGATTTGATTTTTTATTATGCTTCAATACCCTCCAGGTAAAAACAGTTGAAAAAGACTTTATGAATATGTAAAAGAAAATTACACAGCAAGGCATGGTGACACTTGGGGACACTTGGGAGGCTGAGGCAGGAGGATCACAAGTTCAAGGCCTGCTTGGACTACAAAGCACGTTCAAAGCAAGTGTGTACTATGTATATAAGGAGGAAAGGAGGAAAAGCGGAGGAAAGGAGGAAAAAATATATAGGATCACTCTAATTACACAGTTAAATAAACAGAGATGCAGTAACTCATGCTATGTTTCTTACCGCTGCAGGGATGAGGTAAAGGAAGTCTGGCTTGGCAGACCTCTACTCCATTGCCAGCCACCAGCTGGTGGACAGACAGGTGTTTCCACCATCGCTGGACGTCCTGAGGGAAGTCTGTCTGGTGCAGTCCACACACGATCCCTAGGCAGAGCATGGTTCCCGTCACCTTGGAGCCCACAGGGAAACTGAGGCTTGTGGGACAAAGGGCTTGCACAGTCACTGGCTAGAAGGCAGCCAGGCTTCAGGGAGCGAGGTGACCCACGCTGGGCAGGGCACCCCCCGAGGCAGGAACTGTTGAGAAATGCTTTCTGCCGCGATCAGGGATGTAAGAGGGAAAAGCCAAGGAGGAGGGACAAGGGTCCTAGATGGCAGGACAACGGACAACCGCTTGTACCTCCTAAAAACCTTCCTGGTATTCAGGAACTTGGGAAGAAAAACCAAGTATCAAGAGAAGGAGTGAACAAAGAGACTGAGAAGAACAGATATATTTTTTCTTTTGGGGTAGGCGTACTGGAAATTGTACCCAGAGACTTTGTATCAAGCTACATCCCCAACCTTTTCTAAGACTTTTTAAAATTCTGAGCAGGCTCAGCAAGTTGTGCAGGCTTAGCTAGCAGTTGCCATCCTCCTGCCTCGGCCTCCCAGGGAGCAGGGGTGCCAGGGCGCACCGCCAGGCTGCTTAGCAGTGCAGCATTAACCTTCGCCAAAACCCCGTGGCCTGAGTCTTCATAGAGAATAGGTCACAGCTGGGACAGGCGAAGCTGGGAAGCAGAAAGGCTGGCCTTGTCGCCCTCGCCCCTCTGCCGCTCCGCCAGGCTGTCTGCACTGCTAACTGCAGAGTGGGGACCTGGCTTCCTAACTGAGGGCTGGTTGCACGTGCACCCCCTGCGCTCTGTGAAGGATGAGGAGCAGTTTCTGCTCTCAGGCAGGACGGCTTTTGTTTTCCTCTGAGTGCTGGACAGGCAGCCCATCCTAGCAGGTGTCTCACGCGCTGTCCCTCTGTCCCACAGGCTGCCCTGGTGCTGACTCGCGCCTCCCTGCTGCTGGGCTTCTCCGTACTGGCCGTGTTCAGCAGCGTGCGCTTTGGTGTCCCTGGCTCGGGTGGGCTGTGCACGCTGGTCGCCGCCTTCCTGGCAGGCTTGGGATGGGGCGACGCAAAGGTGATGTGTTTATGATTAATCTTTCCTGTTCAGATGCTCAACCCTAGTCATGTGTTTGACCTTAGGAGCTGTTTTCTGCACATACACAGATGTTCCCCAGCGCACGCACCTGTAGCTCCCCTGCATCAGTCTGGCATTGAGGTCTTCACTTACACAGTGGCCAGGGCTGCAGACTGTTAAGAAGACCTCTTTTTACACGCACATGCATGTGTGTACTCACACGGAGTACCATAGTTTGTCGTTCCATTCCATATATGTATTATACACAGTCTCTGCTATTTAAATCAAGCTGAAATCAAAGTTCTGATCATTTTCTTAGAACACATTCCTGAAATTCGGGAGTCTACTAATATAATCATTTTGAGAGCTTTAATGCATATTGTCAAAGTGCTTTCTAAAGTTGTATATGTCTACTTTTAGACATGTAATGCACAAAGTACTATCGCCTTACGACTTCACCAGCTTAGAACTGTGTTTCCTAGACTTTACAATGAATCAGAATTACCTGGAAGGCTAAAGTTAAATTTGCTGGACCCTATACCTGATTTAGGCAGACTTCAGTGGGACCTGAGAATTCGTACATCCGTTCTGATGCTGCCACTCTGGGGACCACACTCAACACTGATTTATGTGCTTTTGCCTGTCTTTGGGTGAGAAGAAACCACACCTTTACTCAAACATTTCTTCAGAGCAGTGATTCCTCAGTTTTTGCACCAACCTGTAGGGTCCCAGGGAAAGACCCTGCTGGCATCCTCTCCCCAACCCACACTGTGGCTCTCGGGGGGGGGCTGCCCTGGGCACCTCCCTCCCTGACTTCCTTCCCTTCCTGTCTCTTTTCCTGAGTGCCAGCAGTGACACCTAGAGCCTTGCTTACGCAAACCAAACACTCTGCAGTCCTGTTGGGGCTTTCCTTTTCTGAGTATTTTTCTTCACACGTTTCAGAAAGCTGTGTCCTCAGATCAAATAACTTAGATTTCACATTAGTAAGATTCTTAAAATTCGTCACTTAGCATAGTAAAATGTCTCTGTGTGTTCTGCTATTCTCTTAGGGTGAGGTTGAACAGATAATTGCTATTGCCTGGGACATTTTCCAGCCGCTTCTTTTTGGCCTGATTGGAGCAGAGGTCTCTGTTGCATCTCTCAGACCAGAAACCGTTGGTAAGAATTTCAAAGTGGTTCTTTCTTATCTAAAACAGTGAATTCTTACCTAAACTTCTTTGTTATCTAAAATAGTGAATATTTAACCCCTTAATTTTTCCCCATTAGAATGTTCACAGAGCCTTGTTCTGATCATGGCCCAGATTTTCTTTTCTTTTCTTTTCTTTTTTTTGGTCTTCTTGAGACAGGGTCTCCTATGCAGTTCAGGCTGGCCTTGAGCTCACTTTGTAGCCCAGGCTGGTCTCGAACTTCCAACAGTCCTCCTGCTTCAGCCTCCCAAGTGCTGGGATTACAAGCATGCACCGCCACACCCAGCTTGGCCCAGAATTTTTAAAAATAATTCATTAGTTCTGTAATACATACCCATGGAGGAGAAATGTTTGTTCCTTCTTCTAGTCACTCATACATTCAAAAGCCATCAGCATGAAACTGTCTTAACTCACAAGTCTGTGCTTTTATTGACTTTATTGACTTGTGCACCTGTAATCATTCTTTTCTCCTCCTTCCGTCACAGCGTCCTTCTGCCCATGTCGGAATCCCACCCCCTGCCCACCGCCTTCTGAATTACAAATACAGGTTCCTCCCTTTCCCTCCTCCATATCCAGCTATCCTTTTTGTACTTTTTTTCCTCCTTAGAATGTAAGCAGTCTTTAATCTCTTATCCTAAAAAGACATCCTTCCATTTGGACACAGGCTGGAACACCGATGAACCTCGGGTGCCTCTTGCTACGTGAGAAAAGCCCAGCACAGAAACACTAACCCTGTGTGACACCACTTATCTGATGTCCCCAGAGCAGCTGAGTTTGCAGACACAGAGTATAACTGTGGCCCTCAGGCACTGGGCAGGGGAATAGGTTACTGGCTGAGGAGAATACCATCTAAGGAGAAAATGTTCTGGAGATTAGCAGTATGCACAGTACTATGAATATACTCAATGGTACTGAACCGAGCACTCAAGAGTGGCTAGGATGGTGAATATGTGTCTCACCACAGTGCCAAATAACATGTTAAAATATGCTGAAAGTTACGGCACAGTGATAGATGTACTTTCTCCATTTCTCTTACCCCTTTCCTACCGCCTTCTTCCTTCTTCCCAACTTTTCAGAGAAAGAAAAATAGCTCCGATGCCCCTCCCCCCTTAAGCCCCAGTTCTTTTCCTCAGTCCGTGTGCTCCTAAGGTGTGTCACTGAATCCAGTCGTTATTTCAGCTCTCAGCAACATTCGGTGCTACTGTGTCTTTGAAACGCTCTTTGCTGAATCCTGCTGTTTTTTGGAGCCCTTGTGTCCTTCTCCACACCACATGCAGCTCAGATGCTGCCCTTTGTCAGAGTTGTTTCCAGCACTGGCCGTGGCATCCCCTGTGTGTCACCCCTCTGGCCTCACCTGCACCAGCAATGTGAAGTACAAACTCCACCATCCCCAAAACAACTCTCTTGTGTCCCATCCTGCAGGCGACAGAGCTTCTGAACACCCCAACTTGGGAGAAACTCTCTTCAGCAAAGCCACACACAGTTTCTATAAGTTTCCACAGAGACTGCCAGGTTGCAGCTGCATCGCAGGTCCCCCTGCAGTAGCCACACTTGGACACTGAGAAGCTGGTTGGCCCTTCTGAACTGCAGGCGTGGCGCGGGGGTCTGCCCTGGAGCTGCACTGTGTCCCTTCTCGGGAGGGTTCTGTGGCTCTGTAAGACGGTAGCAGTTCGAGCCCTTTCTGGATGGCAGCTCCCCCGTACTGCCTGATAAACACAAATGCCACCGCTAAGGACCCGGGGGCCAGGGGCGTAGCTTAGTGGCATAAGCACCTGCCTGGCAAGCATGAGGTTGTGAGTTCGATCCCCAGTACCAAAAAAATAAAAAAGAAAGAAAACGGAAAATGCCCCCTCTGGTCTTCCCTGCTGCCAAGGTTCTCATGTACTTTGGCAAAATAGTTTTTCCTCTTCTATACTCATGTACCATTTTGTCCTTCACATACCACACGGCATACATGTTTCTGTCTCCCTCCAGGTTAGCGCTGTATAGAAGAAGACAGTGTTCATATTTTTGTGTACTGGTTCCTGGTTTAAAGCATAGCGTGCTTATTAGTTAATTCTTATTAAGTAAGCACATGGAAGAAAGTGTGGATCTTGCTGTAAAGCATAAGAGATGTATATGAGCTGTAGTTTCTCCACTAGTGCTTCATTATTTCTAAAAGTTAAATTTTTCTTACAGGCTTCTGTGTTGCCACCTTGGGCACTGCAGTGCTGATACGAATTCTGGCCACATTTCTCCTGGTGTGTTTTGCTGGTTTTAACATAAAGGAAAAGCTATTTATTTCTTTCGCTTGGCTTCCGAAGGCCACAGTCCAGGTAATGATGGATAGGACAGCTTACCATTTCTACTGCTGATTCTGTATGATACCTCAAAATAGTGAATAAAAAGGCTTATTTAAGTGTAGTGACAGTAAGTAATTCCAGTTGGGTTTATAAAGAGTTATATGAATCTACTCTTTAAAAGTTTTATCTTGGGGCCAAGTGAGGTGATGCATACCCCTGCACTTCCCAGCTGCTGGGATAGCTGACGCAGGAAGGTTGGCAGTCTGAGGCAGCCTGAATAAGTGAGACCCTGTCTCAAAATTTTAAAAGTATCAAAAAATAAAGTAGATGTCTGGGGAATGTGTTCAGTGGTAAAATGCTGCTTAGCATGATGGAGGCCCTGGGTTCTATCCCAACCCCACTCCTCAAAATGAAAACCTCACTTTTGGTGTGTATGTATACACACACACACACACTTTTTTAATGTAATAGCTTATTTAAATACCTTTACATCATCAGAATAAAACTGCAAATCCAGTAAACCCCTGCATGAGTAAAAAGTAGTAGCAACAGGAGGAATTTGAGTTTTTATCATTCAGACTCTTTTAACTAAAGAAAGAGATGTGAACTCTTTATTTCAGTATCTTCCAGAAGAGAGTACAAAAGAAATGGCATGGTCTAGCCTAGTGTTTGGAAGTACTTCCATGTCAATGTTATTGTTGACCCCAGGATAATCAAGAAAAGATTTATTCAAAAAACTCAGCAACTGCTTTACAGTAGTCTCCTTTATCCCGTTTTACTTCCTGTTCCCATATCTGGTCACAGCCCAACAATGCTAAGTGGAAAATTCCAGAAGAGAGCAGGTTGTAAGTCTCACACTGCATGCTGTTTGAATAGCAGGATGAAACACTGCACTGTCCCACTCCATCCTGCAGTGTCTGCCTGAAGACATGAGTCTTCCCTTTGTCCAGCACATCCACACTGTGCACCCGTTAGTCTCAGGTATCAGGTCACCTGTTGCAGTGTGGCAGGGCTGTGTTCAGGTGATCCTTGTTTTACACAATAATAGCCCAGAGCACAGGGCATGGTGGTGCCTGCAGTTTGCATATGCGGAAGAGGAGACATCCAGTGCTTCCTGCAGATTAAAAGGTGAAAGTTCTTAGCTTAATAAGGAGAAAGCATGCATATATATATATATGGTTCATTACTGTTTCATAACTGCACTGGTAATCTTGGGACACATCCCCAAGAATTAGGGGCACTATTGTATTGATTTCTAGATTGTTAATTGCTGTTAATTATTCACAACTAGCCAAAACTCCTAACAAATGTCTCAATCTCAACCCAAAAATCTGTGTACTCCAGTGAGCAAATCACAGAGAGCACTTATAGGTGCTTCAAATGTTGATTTGTGCATTTGTTAGAATATCTGTAATTGTTAATTAAATTAGAACTGCATAATTATAACTTGTTGCAAATGAGATGCATTTATATGGTAAATATGTAGTACTGTATATTTGGGATTACTTATAACAATTAAGACAACTGTTCTCTCTGATTAATTTCAATTTATGATATATTCAGACTTTTGTTTTCATGCAGTGGAAATCAGATGTTCTTAATTTAGGAGGATTTGGAAGATGTGTACGTTCTGTAATTATACTCCAGACTGTATAGGATTGTGGGGTTATCCCAGAGTTTTTTCTTTTTGTCCACCAGGCTGCTACGTGGTAGCTAACACTATTTATAATAACATCAGTAGATAAATACCAAAATAGTCATTTTGTGTGTGAAAGATATGTTTCTAGATGCTAATGTTTCACAGATACCATCCTCCTACCATCAAAGCAATATTTTAAGGTAATGGAGAAATTACCAAGGATGTGTTGCACACTGTGTGTGTTGTGGAAGGCAGTCCCTTGGTATCCGCTGGGGTATCCACTGGACCCCTCCCATATCCCGGTGTAAGTTACGCACATCCTCCCATATCCTTGAAATATCTCTAGATTACTTATAAAGCCTACTGCAAGGTAACTACTATGCGAATAGTTGTTATCACATTGGGGAATAATGACAAGGAAACAGTCTGTACGTGGTCTGTACAGATACAACTTACTTGAGTATTTTCAGTCTGTAGTTGGTTAAATTTATGGATGCAGAGCAAGGCCATGCAGGCCTGACTGGATTGTACAGAATTTTCTGTTTTCTTCTGTAGATAATGCACAAGAAACAAGACTTACATGTAGATAGATACTCACTGTGTATTGGTGTTTTAAAGTTCCTTTCCCTTGATCTTCTAAGAAATCAACTTTAAATCGTAATGTGGAACACATACAAATCCCAAAACGTACATGTGCACGCGTGCACACACACACACACACACACACGTAAAGAACTGATAGAGAAGCATACACCATTGTGTAATATGTGAAGTTCTTGCAAGGAACCCATAAACTGTTGAGTCAGTAGGGAACCCCAAGGTAATAGAGCCTCCACTTACGGAGAGACCGTTCCCCGCTTTTCCGTCAGAGGCCTGGTAACTGCCGCCCTCAGCAGATGCCTCCCATCCACGAGTCACAGTCGCCACATTCAGCCCAGGGGTTGGCAAAGGGAAGCCACACGGAGCACGCGGCCAGTCCTTCCAGAAAGCACCTACCTGTGGCCCTCATCCCTCCCAAGCGCCTCTTAGTGGCCGGAACGTAGATGAACAGCGACCTCTAGTGGTCAATGGGCTGGGAAATTGGAAGTTCTGTGAACTGCAGGGTGACCCACTGCATCCCAGAAGTTCTTGTACAGGGAGGTGGGACTTCAGCTGCCAGTCTGTGCCATGCTGTCTGATGCACAGCATTTCCCCTCCAGTGTCATCGTCTTAGAGGAAAATATTGTTCTATTCTGAGATAATCACTCAGAATTTTAATAGAATTTTCTGTGTGCACTCAGAATGTTACATTTTACCTCTAAAAAAATGAGCATTTTCATATAATTTTCCAGTAGTATATTCTAAATAAAACATACTACCAACTTTGACAGTTATCCAAACACCTAACTATAACTTTATGTGTCAGATATGAACATTTTCATGGTTTAGGTTGTTTCACAGTTTAGGCTCTAAAACAACACATTAGAATCCAACGAACTATTGTTCTCTCTCTCTCAATGCACTACTGGGTATTGAACCCAGGGCTTTCTCACTGAGCTATATTCTCAACTGTTTAAAATTTTTTTTGTTCGTTTTGAGACAGGATCTTCCAATCCTCCTGCCTCAGTCTGCCAGAGTGATGGATTTGCAGGCATGCACCATGCCTGGCTTTTTTTTTTTCTTTCTTTCTTAACTCCACGAATTGTTAAAGACAAAACAATGAAAGAGCCAGAAGAAATTCAGTATGTAGAACTTGGACTTTGCATGCTTTTGATTAACATTGTCTGTATTTTTCCTTGCATTTTGAGATGTACATGCCAAATATTTAAGAAACCTACAAATAAGTACATATGCATCATAAGTTTGATTCCATGCAGGGGCAGGGAGAAGCTGTAGATAAAGCCAACTGCAGTACACTTTGAAAGACTAATGATTTTCTTAAGTTGGGCAAAAGAATAAGCAGATTATTTTTTGCGAATATGTATTTGTCTTGTCTTCAACTTAGGCTGCAATAGGATCGGTGGCTCTGGACACAGCACGGTCGCATGGAGATGAGCAGTTAGAACGCTATGGAATGGATGTGTTGACAGTGGCCTTTTTGGCCATTCTTATCACAGCCCCCATCGGAGGCCTACTTATTGGTTTGCTGGGCCCCAGGTTTCTTCAGAAACTTGAACATCAAAATGAAGATGAAGTTCAACAGACTTCTGTGCAGCTTTAGAGGTGAAAAGAAGAAAATGCTAATGATTAGAAAGCTGTTACCAGAGGCTAATTCTAGCAAGATGTATTTTGAAATATGTAATGTTTAAGTCTAAAATGGTATAGAACCAGAAGTGCGCCTATTTCTTTTACAACAGTTTGAGCCCCTGCCTTTAGCATGTTAGGTGTTGTATTCTATGTCTTATCTCTCTACCTTTTTTTTTCTTTTCCAAAACACTTCTTCATTTTATATCGTTACCCTTCAAAGCAAAGCAAGTGATCCATTTTTGGAATGCCCATAACAATGGGACACAATGCATCATGTTCTTTTCAAATTCTTGTTCTTTGAATTTTTCTAGGTAACATGAATTTCATGCAGACATTCAAAAATTTCAGTTTTTGGCATAAATGTGATAATTTGTATAGGGACATATCTACAATTCAAAGTTAACAAGGGAAGACCAAGTCCAGTATCTCTTCAGCTACCCACTAGTTTCCTTAAACTTACTGTTAACTTTCATCAGTTTCATGATTTGTGGTCTAAATTTCCATGACTATTGAGTACAGGCTTTTTAATTTCTTCTGTGGTCTCTGAAAACTTATGCTTATGACTGCAGTCTTTGCAGGAATTTATTTATTGCCAGATAATGCTGAACTCAGAGTGAAAGGGCACATGACTCTTCAGGGCTATGTAAAGCCTTGGTTTTATCACCATGTTTAAAGTCATAGCTTGCTTTTCTCTCTTTTTTTTTTTTTTTTTTTTGAAGAGGATGAGTACAGGAATTGAACCCAGGACCTTGCACTTGCCAAGCAGGTGCTGCATGGCTGAGCTATAGCCCCAGCCCCTTGCTTTTCTTTTTGTGTGTTTATTTAATGTGTTGGGGGTCAACCCTAGAGCCTTACATATGCTAGGCAAGCTCCCTGCCACTGAGCTACAACTGAGCTACATCCCCAGCCCAAAGCCATAGCTCTTCTCTCAGTGACTCAGTTGGTGAAATCAAAGTTAGCTTGTTCAAAGAATGACCAACCAAACAGCCACACCAGTCAGGGATAGGAACAACTCCTGATCTCCAGGCCATCAGAACACATATCTGACCTTTTCAGGTTGTTTACATGTTTATCTGCTATTAAATTGGCTCCTTCGGGGTAGAACACTTGTTTGAGTCATTTTGAATCCTTAGCATTTTAGGGCCACATCCAGTGTCAGATAACTTCTTGCCTTACAACAGTTCCATTCTTTGTCTGCTTAGTCCAGTTTACTTACTTGGGTTGTTGTAACCTAATAACCTCCTCATAACCCATCTGTATACCATCACATTGGATGGTTAAGGCTTCAACATATGAATTGGCAATGGGAAAACATATTTCAGTTTATAATTCATACAAGTGTCATTTTCCCAAAGGCAGTGCAAACTGACACTGTGCATTCTTGTTCTTCAAATTCCTTCTTTCCTAGAGTCAGTAATGTCTACCTTACTATTTAGAGTTTATTTTTCCAGGCAAATAGTTAGGTTTTCAGCTCTTTAAGTTATTGCCATAGTCTAGTATTTTTCTCTGGTATTAACTTCAGTAACCTTGATTGAAGTTGTATGTCCTCTAGATTTCCTCACTTACAAATAGTCTCACCTATTACATTATTTTAGAAATACTTTTTTCTGATTATAAAACAATACATTTTCATTGCAGAAGACAACATAGAAAAGGGCAAGAAAGAAAACTGAAACTGGCTTTAATATAAACATCCTTCATTTTGAAGGATGAATCTAAATTTTACTTCTGCTATTTTGGAGAATCTTATTTTTAGAAAGCTGTATCATCTACTGAGTTGTGTGAATGACAACATAAATATATTTGATTTTGTGAAGATACATAATTTAAATATTTTTATTATATACAGTAAATGCTGAGCCTTCATGATCATGTGTTCATCAAGTATTATTTAAGTATTCATTTTTAATGAATAAAATTCTTGCCTTTTTGAAGCTTATATTTCAAAATCTATTCATTCCCTCACTCAAAATACACTTATTCCATGCCACTGTGTGCCAGGCATTGTGTGACACACCAGGGAATACAGTAATAAACAAGCTGGCCAAAGCCTCTGCTTGTAATAGAACTTGGATTCCGGAGGGAGACTGACACTGTGGAGAATACAAATATGAAGGGGACACACTAGTTCACTTCAGGGACCTTACAAGGAAGTGAGATCTGTACAAATAGTTGTAGGCAATGTGAATAATTCAAAACTTGTTCTGAGTTGGGAAATAAGAAAATCTCTCAGAGGTGTTACTTGAACTGGACCTTCTAGTGTGGAGATTTGGATGGATGGGTAGATACTAGGGAGTAAGATAAAGAAGGATACAACATGGGGAAAGGCTGGCACATTAGCAGTTGGAAAACAGTAAAGCCTACAGCATAGTGACAGGCACTTGAGAATGACAGACATAAGACTAGGAAACAAGCACCAAAATACTAAATAGATCAGTGACTAGGTATTTTTAATGAAGGGCTTTCAAAAGTACTAATGTAGAAGAGATTTTTAAAAATAGCTTCTATCATATCAGGTATAGTAAAAACAATAGATTGTCATGAGTAAGCTTCCTTTGTTACTCAGGTTTCTTTTGGCATTGTTGCAAATTGACTCATTTTAAATTATGATTATTTATATAAAAGGTATCAGTTGTATAGAGTTATTTAAAACCAGTTATTTTCATTGTGTTGTCTTATATAACTGAACATAATTTTTTAAGTGTTCAGAATGTCATATTTCTATATGAATCATTTATGTAGTAACAGGTGGAAATTGCTTCACACCACTTTAGGAACAAGTGGCATCACATTTTTTGCTGACTAACTCAGATTAAGTCTAGCCTTAGCTCTGACCTGGTGAGAATTCCTAAACTTCATCTATGGATGTGCACGTCATCTTCCTTACAGGGACCCCAAAGCACTTAAATCTCCAGGATTCCATTGCTTCTGGAGCAGGCCACTGGACTCCTAGCAAGTCCTCCTTTCCCTCATCCCTGTATCCTCAGAAATCTAACTTATTTTTCCATGAGAAGGCATTTTATTAACCCTATCACAAAGACACTAGCTACTCTGCTAAAACCAGAGAGAAAATAATTTCTGTTCTTTGCTGAAATATCTACAACATGATGAAAGTAGGCAAGTGTTACAGTGAGCTCCTATGGAAACTGAAGAAAAGAGGTGTAATTTCAGTTAGATCTTGTGTTAAATCCACTTTCCATTGCTGTCACAAAATACCCAAGACAGTCAACTTGTAAGGGGGAAAATACTTATTTTGGCGCGTGGTTTCAGTCCACGATCAGTTGCTTTTGGGCCTGTGCCGAGGCATTACTCATGGCGGTGGAGCAAAGCTGCTAACCTCATGCCCGGAGACCAAAAGGAAAGGGGCTGAGGTCTCAGTGACCTGACTTCATTCCACAAGGCACTACTTCTTGCTGTTACCACAAGCTGAAGACTGAGCTTGTAGCATACGTGTTTGGGGGGACATTTAATATCCGAAGCAACCAGAGCTTACACTATGAAGAAAAGAAAACGCTCCTAGCGGACAAAATCACTTTGGATTAACCACTGAGGTAAAAGGAACGCACTGTTCAGGAGTAAAAGTTGTGTCAGGAAAATGCATTATGCCTTCCAAAGAAGTTTGGGCTTGCTCCTACAACAGGTGTTTTCCATGTACTCTTTTAGAAAGCCTGAAGATTCCTTAAGAGGAACCTGACGGACACCTTTGGGACCCACGTTCAACGGCAACACCTCTACTTCGCCTCCTATCAAACTTGGGCCAGAAGACTTTATGAGCAAAAATTTAGAAGCGTTTATACTGGTAATTGTCTACCAAGTTGTTTGCTTCCTACCAAGCCCTGTCGCGTTAACCTGCCTCATGTTGTTCGCTCTCGCACGGAGGAACCAACTCCGGGAGACTGCCTGAGCCGAGGTCCTAGGGCACCGAGCGGCAGCGCCGAGCCGTTAGGCCTGACTCGGAGACTTTGCTTTTCCACCTCTGGTGTATTTAAACCGCTTTCAGGAAAACCTGATGAGTTTTGACAAGTTACTTTCGCCACCTGCAACCCCTGGCGTTGCTTCCTAGCTGAAACACCCAGCAGGTTTTTACAATCCAATAGGTCAATATTCAGAAGAGACGCTGCAAGGAAAGGGTCCAATAAACTCGGACAGCCAGGTGAAACCTGGACCTCTGGGCCAGCTGCCAGGAGGCGCGGCCGAGTGACGTCACACGCGCAGTTTGGCGTCGGACTAACCGAAGCCAACCCCGTCGCTAGACTTGCCCCTCTCCCATAATTGGCATGTCCCTTGCCCCGCCCCCTACCGCCATTGGTTTCCTTCCCGGCGCAGCCCCGCCCCTGACGCCCTGGCACGCCCCTGAGCGCGTGGCTTGCGGTCGGTTGTGGGCGCAGCTACGATGGTCGCTGAGGTAGTCGTCGTCGACCCCACTTTCCTTGATTTCTAGGCCCGGCACGCGTCCTCCCTGCAGCCCGGGCCACCGTCCCACCTCTCCCGCGCTTCTTCCCTGCCCGTCACACGCCCCTCGTCCTCTGCCTTCGTGCCGGGCTTCCCGCGCGCACCGTCCGGGACGTTCAAGTGAGGAGGCCGCTCGGGTCTGGTTTCCTGAGCGCCGGTGGTGCACAGGCCCGGGCACACGAGGGTGTCTGCGCCTCACACCCACCGGGGCGGGGGACAGCAAGGGGCAGGCTGGGCCCTGGAAGGGGCTGGCCCTGCAGCCAGGATTGCTGCTGGGGAGACGGGAGTGCGGGAAGGCACCCAAGCCGTCCGTCGCCCTGGGAAGTCCTTCACCAGCAGCGCCGCCACTGCGGGCGGGGAGGGGGCGTCGTGGGGTCCCCTTGCTTCAGGAGCGCAGTGTGCACTGCTATTTTCTCGGTGCTGCAAGGTCATAAGCTCCTGCCCGCTACGCGACAGACAGGCAGGTGCAGCAAGAGGAAGGAGTACTGTACCATTTCATGGCGCTTCTCCTTTTGCAGGTTGTTTTCATGCTTGTCCTGTTGGGTTACGTACTTCATCAGGCGGTTAACAAAACAAAATTTTACTGAGAAAAAAACTTGTCTTAAAAGACATCTCTTTATTATCACAGGGGCAAAATAGCAGGCACCCTCAGCTTAAGGGAGAAGAGAGTTATTTTGGCTCACAGTTCCAGGAGTTTTCAGTCCATAGTTGGCAGTCAAATGCAGAAACAACATGGGGGAAGGGGCTGGCAGAAGACAGCTGCTAAGCTCAAGGTGGTCAAGAAGCAGGGTGAGAAGGAATGAGATGAACCCAGGTCGTGACCCCAGCCTCTTCTGACCAGGCCCCACCACCTAACAGCACTTTTAGTGGTGGATTCATCAGCGGGTTCAGCACCTCCATGACCCAGTTACTGCCGAGGGACGGGGGGTTTGCCCCAGATCTAAACCACAACAGAAACTGAACACTAAAATTGAACTGTACCTGAAACATAGTACAATGTACACCCAGTAAATATGGATGGATGAAATGAGTGGATGCGCAAAGCCTACTGCTGCATTCACTGAGACTATTTGGGCATTCAATCCAAAGCAGTACAGGAAAGAGACAAAGGAGACAAAGTAGGAAGAGGCCTTTAATGATGGTATGGGAGAGCTTTATAGGGATACAGCAGCTCTCAGCTAGAACAAAGAATAGAATAAGTTTTGGCTGGGGGAGGAGTTTGGGAGGTGGGCAGAATGACACGTTAACAGCTGATTTAAAGGAGCATCTGTAAAATAGATTTGCTGGGGGCTGGGAGTGGAGGCTTGGGTGGTTGTGGAGTCGGGATTGGAGAGGGCTCAGCACAGGCACGGAAAGGGAGTGGGAGGTTTATCTCTGGAATGAGGAGAACATAGAAGTTACTCTTGGAGAGAGACGTTGTTTCTCTGGGTGCAGTACCAAGTTGGACGGATGTCATGTTACAGATAGCTAAGCCCCAGGCTAGCAGAACCCATCACACTGGACTATAGTTAAGTCTAACAGTAGTAACTGCAGATGTTACTCAATAGAGAAGAGTGACGTACTGTAGAACAGGCACTGATGGAAAATTTTTAGAAAATCCTACTTTTCCAAGTATTGTTTTAGGTATTATGAGTACAATGCCAAGAAAGACTAGCAAGATCTTTGTCCTCATGGAGCTTAAGTTCTAGTTAGGGACGACAGAAAATAAACTGATAAGCAGTATATGAACAAGGAGTTTTACATAGTGGTAAATGCAGGGACTAAGTGAAAAATTTTTAAATGAGAGACAAGTGGAGAGCTTGCTTAGATGGCTTCTTTAGGCAAGACCTCTCTGAAGAGCTTGCAAAATAAAAACTGGTGTAGCTGAAATATAGAGGAAGTGGTCCCAGATGAACTTGGTGAGATAAGGAGAGGCCTAATCATGTAGGCCTTTGAATAGGCAATGGAGAGTTACTGGAATAAATTTTGGATTTTTAAAAGTGTGACCTGAAACCAGTAGTGAATTTTGAAGAGGAGAGTGATAGGAGTGCTTTAGCTTTTTAAAAAGGTTGCTTCACAGCAAATGGGTCACAGGGGTAGCAAGCAAGATTTGTGTCAGAAGACAATGGAGAAATTCAAGTGGCCATTACAGAAGTTCAAGATAAAGTAACCAAAAAGTAGATACATGTGTGTGATACATTTTTGTAGGCAGCGCTTACAGATTTTTGTGGTATTTTGAATACAGGGGCGAGGAAACAGCAATAGTTGCTTCTGAGTTTTTCCTTGAGTGTAAGTAGGTAATTGTACCATTTGCCAAATGGAAAAGACTGATGAAGAAAGAGGGGAGGAATTGTATTTTGCTTGCTTAATTTGTAAATGCTGATTGGGTAAGTTCTGAGTCTTGAGTTTTGTGCAAAGTGGGAAAGACCAGAAATTAAAATTTGGGAGTCACAAGCCTGGCATGGTGGCACACGCCTGTAATCCCAGTGCTCAGGAGGCTGAGGCAGGAAAACCATTGTGAGTTTGAGACCAACATGGGCTACAAAATGAGCTCAAGGCCAGCCTGAACTGCATAGTGAAACCCTGTCTCAAAAAGACCAAAAAAAAAAAAGGTTAGGAGTCACTAGCATGTAGGAAAAAACTACCTAGAGTAAGTATCCTCATGAAGAACATTCCAGTGATTACAAGGGTTGGGGAAGTGAGCAAAGCAGAAAGAGGGACAGCCAGTGAATCAGAAAGAAACTCCAGACAGGGCAGAGATGTACAAAGCAAGACAACAAAATATGGTCGATGGTATTGAATGGTGCTGAGAGGTCAAGTGAAATAAATAGACCTGCGTCTTGGATTTTGTCAACACATAGCAGTTATATGCTTTGACAAGTACAATAAAAGGAGATGTGGTGAGAAGAAATATGTATAGCACTGTAGACATCTCAAGGTATTTTACTATGGAGAGCTGATTGGAGAAATATGTAAGGTGAGAAAAGGGTTCTTAAAGATACTAAACTATGTTATTAAAACTAGTGTGAATGGTCTAATAGCATTTATGCAAAATGAATTTGATGTAAGTATGTCCATCAGTTGGGGTTTTTTTGGTTCATTTTGTTTTTGTCTTTGGTCCTATGATAGAATAAACAATTTAAAAGAGGAGTTACTTTTGCTCATAGTTTTAAGAGGTGAGCCAAAATAAATCTTTGGTTTGTTAAATGTCTTAGTCACTTTCTTCGACACTGAGACATACTACCAGACACCCACAGTTTAAAGGAGGAAAGGTTTATGTTGGCTCACTATTTCAGTCCAGGGTCAGCCAGCTCCAGAACAGATATGGCACGGTAGATGAAAAGTGACTCGTAACATGATATTCAGGAGAAAGAGAAAGGAGAGCCAGCGAGAGAGAGAGAGAGAGACAGACAGACAGACAGACAAACTCTTCTAGGTCTCACCCCCGCACCCTCAACCCAGTGACCTACCTACTTCTTTGACCAATCCTAATTTTCTAACACCATAGTTACCCATAACTCATCAGTGGATTAATCTAGTGCTGCTATAATGTAGCTTCTAAAAACTCCAACTCTAAATATACCAACCTTTTAGGGAACATTCTAGATCTAAATCTAAACATCCAGCCTCTGGTCCCCAAAAGATCATGTCTGTTTCTTTATACAAAATGAATTTAATCCATCTCTAGGAGTCCCCAAAGTTCTTAACAGTTCCAACATACTAAAAAGTCTGAGTCAAAAATCTCCTTTGATAATCAAAGCAAACTCTTATCTGTAGACTCCTATAAAAATAAGAAAGTTAAGGGAACAAGGATATAGCTTAGTGGCACAGCACTTGCTTGGAAGCACAAGGTCCTGAGTTCAGTTCCTGAAACCAAAAGAAAAAAAGTTAAATACCTGTGATATACAAGGACTCGGAGTAAACATTTCCATTCCAAAAGAGGAAAATAAAGGGATAGAAAAGAATGAGACCTAACGTTATATCCTAGCAGGGCAAACATTATATCCTGTAGTTCCATGCCCAACAGCCAGTGCAGTTATGACAAGATGTAGGCTCCAAAAGATTTGGGTGGCCCTACCCTATAGTACTGACTGTTGCAGCTCTCATGGCTTGTTTTGTGGGGTGGCCCCACTCACTGTCCACAGCATTCCTTAGTGCACCTTTCATGTTTCTAGCATCTCCAACTTCCTGAAGTCTCCACGATGCTTTTGGCTTTACCGTCACAGGTTTATAAATTGCCCCTTCAGAGCCCTTGTGAAATCTGGGGGGAAGCCTCCATGACTTTGTAACTCTGCCTATAAAACCAGCACCATGACTGGACGTGGTAGCACACTCCTGTAATCCCAGCACTCAGGAGGCTAAGACAGGTGGATTGTTGCAAGTTCAAGACCATCCTGGGCTACAAAGTGAACCCAAGGCCAGCCTGAACCTCAGAGTGACAGCCCGTCTCAAAAAGACAAACACAACAAAACAACCCAGCACCATGTGGGTGATGCCACGGTCTGCTCCCCACTCAAGCTGTAGCCGGGCCCTCTTGGACCATTGCTGCAGAGACCTCTTAGTACCTGGATAGCTGGTCACTGTGAAACAAGTCCCAGTAAACCAATTCCCTAGGTAGTCCTTCTCAAGCAGGAAACTCAGGGGTTTTCTCCCTCGAATGAAAGCTTTACAATTTTATACTTTTCATCCTGGGAAAGATAGGGTCTGGCTGATTTCTTCTTTCTTTCTCTTTCTTTCTGTCTTTCTTTCTTTTTTTTTGAGAAAGGATACTTTATTTCAAATTATTATTCTAAGGAGTAGGGGGACAATCACAGTGGAGGCTGAAATTATTGCAATAGAGAGAATACACTAAGATGAGCAAATACCTCAAGGGTTAGGCAGAGGATTTTTATTTTCTGTAAATGTTATGGGTTTTTTTGTTAGAGAAAAAAGCAAAACAAAAAAAGGTAGAAATAATATAGAATTTCAAAAAAAATCACTAGTTGATAAATTACGTATTTTTATCTTAGAAGTAGTTGTTCAAGTTACAAAATCAAAGCATAAAAAGTGGACAATGACAGTACAAACTATTCTGTTTGGTGAACTAATAAAAACTTCGTAGTATGGTTATCGAGCTTGCACACTTCAACATATATACAGTTATGTCCCTTAGAAAACTTGGGTCTGGCTGATTTCTCAGATGCCCTCAAGCCATCTTTTCTATTTTCCTGATGCAGAATACTTCTCTCTTTTTTTAACACTAATCTTTTCAGAACCACAATCTTTTTTTTGCCCCAACTTCATAGATTTTTTTTTTCTTTCTGGCAAAAATAAATTTTGCAGATTTTTCAAGTTTAGTCTTGCTGTTTATTCCTGATTTTCATTGTACATCTGACTAAAGGCAGTTAATAGTATTCATGCCATGCCCTGAACACTAGGTCATCTTGAAATTTTCTCCACCAAATTAATTAGTCTGCTGCCCTTAATCTCAGTATCCCTTGAAGTCTCAACATACACGAAAAATGCAGACAAATTTTCTGCCAGAGCATAATACACATGGCCATCAGTCCAACTGCCAGTGGAATCCTTGCTCCCAACTAAAACTTCCAAACTTTGTTTTTACTGTCTTCATTTCTGTGAATGTTCTTACCTTTTGAAATTTGACCAGAATCTCCCATCAAGCTCAGGACTTCTCTAGCCAGCATCACCAAACCTTTCCTAACTCATCCCATTAGTTCCAAAGGCTTCTAAATGATATGATCAGTTGCAGTCACAGCAATAATCCCACTTTTCTGTACCAAAATCTATTTTAGTCACTTTGAGATGCAGGGTGTGGTCTTACCGCCTGGGAGACAAGTTCCAAGTTTTTCCCATGTGTCAGGGCCCCAGGCTGGGTGTTTTAATCACTTTCTTCCTCACTGAGATACAATACCCAGCCTTCACAATGTAAAGGAGGACAGGTTTATTTTGGTTCATAGTTTCTGGGCATGGTAGGCTGGCTCCAAAGCAGAAACAGCATGGCAGGGTGGCATGGCAGACAAAAAGCTGCTTGTGTCATGGCGGTTAGGTAGGTCAGTGAGAGACAGAGAGAGGAAGAGGAAGGGAGGGCGAGCAAGAGGAGCCAAGGGTTGAGATAAACCCTTCCAGGTCACTGAGATAGGTTCATGAACAACAATATAGGAATCCAAACAGCCAAATTGATAAATTTGGGATTTAATTAACTGAGCTCAGGACCACTCGTATGCAGACCCCCCTGGTTCAGGGTCTGAACAAGTAGCCCCGAACTAGAAAGTTGCAGAGTTTTTAAAAGAGAGAATCACAAAAGACATCCTGTTGGAAACAATTTAGCTCGAATCTTTCATTAATTTTCAGTTGATACCTGTATCCTGCTTCTTTTGTTGAGCAGGTTAATTTTTCTCTGGTATGTACAGTTCATTCTGCTTGTCATGGGATTTGTACTGTGAGTAATTTTCCATTTTTCTGAGTCAAATACAGGGCACTAGTTAAATGCAAGGCTCAAGATGGTGTCAGTTATGCCAAACCACAACAGTCACGCGTCCAGTGACCTGCCTCTTCTAACCAGTCCCCCTCTCTTGACAGTACATTCAGCTCTGAACTCACCAGTGGAGTGTAACGCATCCAGTGATCCAGTCATCTTCCAAAAACTTAACCTCTGAACACGAGACTTTTGGGAAGCATTCTAGATCCAAACCTTAGCAATAAAATTATGGTTGCCTAGTTTTATTTTGGGGCCTTGCCAAGGCAGAATGTCATAGCAGAAAAGCATGTGGATCACAGTTGCTCATCTAATGACTGCCACAAGAAGGGGGCAGAAATAGAGGGGAAATGGGCCTAGTGGACAGCATATACTCTTCAGAGCCACAACCCAGTGACCTATCTCATTCAGTGAGGCTCTACCTCCCTAAGCCCATTGAGCTCTGAACTCATCAGTGTATTAATCTATTGATAGACACAGTGCCCTTTGTGATTCAGTCACCTTCCAAAAGCCCCACCTCTGACACATGAGACTTGGAGAGACATTTTAGCTCCAACCGTAGCAGGGAGTACATACACATTAGGGATGTCACCTTAGAAAACACTAGAGGAGACAGGTAACAGGAATATGTGCAAATGTAGGTTGCAAGGGGTATGGACAAATGTGGTCTTCATGTATGTAGTTTTGAGATGGGAGACATAGCAAATTTGAAGAACAGAAAGGGAGTATGGCTGAAGCTTAGACTGTCAAAGAGTGAGATAAGTAAATACAAGGGCCCTATATGGCAATTTTGATGTTTTTCTTCCATAGTTAACTATTAAAAAATATTAAGCAGAGAGTTGTCTTAATCATGCATTTTAGGTGTTTGTTCTGCATTGTGGAAACTACGTTCAGGAGGAACAGTGCTAGAGGTGGGGAGAAGAGTTGAAAGACTATTACAGTATTTAAGAAAAAAAGATACTTATGGTCTGGACTAGAATAGTGGTAATTCATCTGGAGAGAAGTGGCCAGCATGATGAGTTAGTGATTTGGTAAATATTGGCAGGGAAAGAGAAGGGGAAGAAAGACTGACTTCTCAGTTTGTGATTCAAGCAACTAAGTAGATGGTGGTTTCTTTTTCTGAGATAGGCAGTTCTCTAAAGAAGGAATAGATTTGATGGGAAAAGATACTGAGTTCAATTGTACCTATGTCCTTGGATTGTCTAAAATCCTTTCTTTCTAGCCTACTTTATAGGTTTGGAGTTGAAGTGCAAAGAAGTGAAGCGTCAAGTAGATATATTTAATAAGTAGTTAGATATATCAGTTAGAATATAGAATGTCTATAGGCAAACATATCATCAGCATATTAGTCTTAAAGCTATAGGAGTAAAATATTCTTCTAGGTGTGTATATAGAGAGAGGAGAGAATAGGGAATACGGAATAATTCTGAGGAACCCCAGTACTTGAAAAACAGAGGAAAGATGCTAGTAAAAAAGACCAAGAAAAGATAACCAGAGAGGTAGAAAAAACGATAGCGTAAATGACAAAGTGAAGTGTGAAAATTCAAGAAAAATGACGTCCAGTTTTGTGGTGTGCAGAAAGCTTTATTTGGAATAACTAAACCAGTGAGCATGATTTAAAAAGAGATTAAGTGATGCCATTCAAACCAAATAAAAGAAAACAAATAAAAGCATGGGACATATCATTTATAATTAATACCGAATTTTGTATGCACTGTGACTCAAGGAAACTTTGCATTCTTACGTATCTAATTATTAACGCTACTATAAAATTTGATTTGCTTTTCTTAAATACCTAGAAGGGATAGATGAAAAACAATGAAAATATTTAGCTAAACCACAAAATTAATCATCTATATTTAGAAAACTAATGAAGAATTGACCATGAACGTTTGCCAAATGACCTGCTGTTTAGTCACTAGATGTCACTATTTACAACACTGCTCTGAAAAGGTAAATTCATAGTGTTGCATATGAATACCCAGATAAATTCATGGTGTTACATATGAATACCCAGGCAAATACAACATATGTGGTGTTTATTTAAGAAATGAGGTTCCCAAGCAGCATGTATTGATAGTCTGTCACTCTGTTTCTCAGTTAATCTATCAGAAAATATAAATCACGAGCTTAAAGCTGATTAAGTCCTTAGATTATCTAAAATCTCCCTCCCTAACCCACTTTATAGGTTTGGAATTGAGGTGCAAAGAGGTGAAGTGACAAGAAATTTACTCTATACTATGTAGCAAATAAAAAAAAATGGAGAGTTTACATATCCATTTCTTTTTACAACAACATAGTGTCCATTGTTAGTATATATAATCAAATAGACCTTCTAATAAAATAAGGTAAAAACACAACTTTTAAATCAGTCAAAATTTACCACTATATAAGCAAAGCCCAGCAATGCAATGATGGTAGCACATTCTTGTAAACAGTTGGCAAACCAAGGCTTTTGCTATAACTTTCATTAACACCTCATTTTATCACCATGTAGTATGTATATATTCTGCCTTACCCTAAGAAGGATTTTGAGAAACTTACTGAAATAAAGAGAGCAACAAATAAACAAAAGTTGACGTGGTCATAAATGTAAAGTTCTGCAATGTAAACCAGTATAGACTTATTTTTGTTGGTATACAGAAAGCATTTCATAATTTCTTGTAAGTTTAACCAGTAAACTCATATTAAATTGTCTATTTTTGAAGTTGATTCTGCTTTCTCTATGTGTCAGCATGAGCTAACAAAAGTAGACTGCACTACACTCATTAAAAGATGACAAGAGATTATCATTTAGCCAAGATCATACAACTAATGTGTTTCTGATTTCAGACCCTTCATTGTTCCCTTTATGCCAGCTAGATGCACATCTAATGGGAGGACCTAACAAGATGCAGCTTCTGTAAACCAACAACAGCAGATCACCATGAGTACTTCTCAAGTACACAGGTAGGCTTTTGTTTACATCAAAAATTTTTATAAACAGTTGCTCACATATGTTGCCAGGGTATTCTTCCATGAAGATATTGATTACTTAAAAAACAGTTACTAAAAGGCAAAATGAATAAACTGTTGTTTATATTTTAAATTACAATTTTATTTTTGTGTGAGATGGGGTCTTGCTATATAGTTTAGGCTGGTCTTGAACTCACTGTGTAGCCCAGGCTTATCTCAAACTCACAGTGATTCTCTTACCTCAGCCTCCCAAGTGCTTGGATTATAGGTGTGCACCACCACACCCAGCTAAATTACAAACTTTATATCAAGGTAATACTAATTTTGAAAACTCGTCAAATGAATTAAATGTCCAGGGAAAGAGATAATTCCAGGAAAATATAGAGATAAGGAGATATCTAAAGCAAAGAAGAAAGGAGACAGGTAGGTATAGTATTTAAAAAGAGGGACCTGGACAGTGGAGAGAGATCTAAGACCCGATGTACTCTACATACCCTGCTTTTACTCCTTACCTCACTCAGATATTTCATTTTTCTTCCTCAGCTCCTTTCATCTAAAATTATACTTAAAATTATATTTCAGCCAGTATCCTAGTTCTTTAAACTTTGTATTCCTTAGGTTTTTGTTATATACATGTATACATATATATGTATATATTTAATATATGTATTTTTTATATATATATTAAATTGTCCTGTTGATTCCTTATCTGCTTTTGTTGCACAGTTTTTAAGCATCTTACTTTATAATTTATTTCCTTTTTAAAATTCATTTGAAAAACCTATTCTCTCTTTTTTTCCTTCTCCATTTCCCTCTTTCTCTCCCTCACCCCCTACTCTATCTCTCCCTCTCTGTCATAAAGTGGGAAGGTTCATTTTAGCTCAGTTTTGTCAGACCTTTGATGCGCTGCTTGTAGACTTTTGTCCAGGCAATGTGTCATGGTGGCAAGCACACCGCAGGGGCAACCTTTGCCTGTAGGACAGACTGGCCTCCCAGTCTCCTTTGAAGGTACCATCCAGTGGCCCAGAACCTACCTCTGGGCCACACTTTCAGGTTCCAGCCCCTCCCACCAGTGCCATGTGCTGGGACCAAGCCCTTACTTAACCCATGGCCTCTGGGGGCCTCTGAGGGGCATTCTAGATCCAAACTAGTATCTGCTTCTGAGTGCCTTGTTAGCCAAGCATGGGGAAATGAATTCATTTGGGGATTACTTACTCTGGCTTTCTTGTTAATTATGTGGAAGTTACTTTTTATTATGTGTATCTGGCTTTTTGTCTTGCTGTTTTTGTTTGGATTTGTTTTGTTTTGTTTTTTGAGACAGGGTCTCACTATGCAGTTCAGGCTAGGCTTGAGCTCACTTTGTAGCCCAGCATGGTTTCAAACTTGCAACGATCCTCCTGCCTCAGCATCCCACATGCTGGAATTACAGGTATATGCCACCACACCCAGCTGTATCTGGCTCTTTCTTTGTGTTTTTTGTTTGTTTTTTGTATCTGGTATTTTTTTTCTCGATTCATTCAGTGCTAACTTCACAGATACTTAGGGTGTCAGTATGTGCCAAGCATTTGTCAATCAGGAGTAGAGCTAGGCATGGTCCTTCCTATGAAGCCTGAAGATTCCTGGTTCCATCTGAAATGGGGTAGGCCCATCACAGCCTTCCTTTTCTGCTGCTTACAACCAAAACCTCTGAATAAAATATAAAGAGCATGTGCCTGAGGACTCCAAAAAATAAGCATATCAGATGGATTGAGAAAGACAAACCACAGAAGTGAATTTTGTTGCTCTTACAAGTTTTGACCTAAGATAGGCCCCAAATCTCCCAGTGTGTGAGGGTAACACAGGAGACTGAAACTGCAACACAGAATCTATTTGTGTGGCCGGAAGATCTGGAAAATGGGCCAAAGAGAATGTGAGGAAGCTCTGTTAGTGGTGACTTTCATTGTTTTTTTTTTAACCTCTTACTGGCTTTTCCTCAAGGATAGGCCCTGTTTATGCATTAGAAATAGCTAGAACTCAGGAAAAAGCCCACATCTTATGGCCAGGGGAACCAGGAAAGGACACCCTGAGAACTGGTGTGTGAGAGAGAGAGAGGCATTAAGACAGGAGAAGGCTGAAGGGGGTTCCATAGTTCGCGTGCAATCCCAGCCCAGGGTGTTGGGCACCTCGAGTGTTATTTTTTGGTCTCATTGTTCAAGATGATGCATATTAAAACAATACCAAGAATCCATCTCATCCCAGAAAGAATGGCTGTCATTAAGAAATCAATGGATAACAAATGCTGGAGGAGCTGTAAGGGAAAAGGAACCCTTCTCTACTATTGATGGTAGTGTAGACTGGTGCAACCATTGTGGAAATCAGTGTGGATATTTCTCAACAGATTAGAGGTTCCATTTGATCCAGCCATTCCCTCCCTATGTCCTAAGAAGAATTAAAAACATCCTACCACAGTGATACATGCACATCTATGTTTGTAGCAGCACAATTTGTAATAGCCAAGTCTTGGAAACAACCCAAGTGACCGTCAACTGGTGAATGGATAAAGAAGACATGGTTTTTTTTTTATACAATGGAGTACTACTCTGCCATAAATAAGAGTATGCTTGAGACATTTCTAGAAAAATGGATGCACCTTGAGACCATACTCTTAAGTGAAATAAATCATAACGTGTATAAATACCTCATTGTTTTTCTGGTATAAGAAACCAAAAGTGTAAATAAGGGCCAAAATGTATAATACGTGTTGTGAAATAGGAGGAAAAATGTTCAAATGGGGACAGGAACAAGAGAGAAGGGAGGGGGAAAGGGAAGAAGGGAAAATCTTTAAAAAAGGAAAATACGAAACAAAACTTTGTAAATTGGGAGGTGAGGAGGGATTAAAAGGAGGACAGAGGAATGGGGGAAACAGTTACTTTTTTGGCCTTAGCTAGAATTATTTTATGGAGTTAAAGAATAAATCCTTCATTGGAAAACATCGAGAGTAAATGGCTGGCAGGGTAACAGGAACTGTAAGAGCGGCCTGCTCTCCGAAAGTATATTGGTGAGAAGGATACAAGTGGTACAATAACTGAGTGGGGGTGTGGGTTTCTGGGAAATTTAAAATTAGTCCATTTTTTTTTGTCATTGGGAAGAAGCCAGCTGTAAAGAGCAGACAGTAATCCCAGAAACAGGAGAATTGTGAGTTTAAGACCAGTCCAGGTGACTTGGCAAGACCCTGTCTCAAAAGGTTGAGGATATAGACCAGCCCAGTGCAAGGTCCTCAGCTCAACACCCAGTTCCACCAAAAAAAAAAAAGGAAAAAAAGAAAAAGAATCCTAATCCTTGGAAAGGATCTAGTTGAAAGGGAGTGGAGGAGTAGTTAATGAGACAGGTAAGCACCATTAACAGTGTAACGTTTTTGAGAATACAAGAAGGGATGTGGCCCAGGACACAACTGCTGTAACTGTGTTAGGAGGAAGCACACTTCCTTTCATGTAAGAAGAGGAAAGACAGGAAAACAAGTCTGCTGCTGGAGGTTGGAGCTGAGCTGATCTACTGAGAACAAATTTTCCAGTTGTATGCTTAACACATTTACAAAAATTACAAATTTCGGGGTCATGCTAATATCTCTTGTGAATAACGGAGAGGAGCTAAAATGAGGTCAGCAAATAACTGAAAAGAAGAGGGAGAAGATGATATTGATGACTTAGAAATTTCAAAGGAGCACGGGTTTTCTTTTGTCTTATGTAAGAGTTTCGAAACAGCACAGTATCAGAAGCTCTTGGTGAGTAAGTAGCTTTTCCATAAAAGGACGTTTAGGAAGCAGGGTCCTTAAAGGAAGGACTTGGTTTTAGATAGGGCATAGATTTAGAGAGAGGGCTTTTTAAAAGGTTGGAAATAACAGAAAGCTGGATAATTCCGTAGTAGAAGTTGCAGGTGCTTAGTTTAGTGAAGGTCCTCGTGAGGTGAGGAGCAGGCGCAGTGCTAGTCAGAGGCACCGGAACAGCATTATGTGGCTCTTACGTGACACCTCTGTACTTGATTTCCACTGAACTCTTTCTAAATGAGCTTAACCTTCTGTTACATTTTTTGTTTAATTCTGTTTTCAAGTTTATCTTAAGGCTCTTTATTTCCTAAGAATATTATTTTAATAGTTCCTTTTCTGTAATAAAAAGGCAAAAGAAAGTACATGGTTATTTGATAGATTTTTCTTTGTGGTACATGTTTGATATATAATATTGACATTAATTTTTTGGAATTTATATATTTTTTCTTATTTCAATTTCCTTCCCCCTCTGAATCGCTTTCCCTTCCCCTGATTGCCTTACTCATTATCAAAATTTGTCTCCTTGTTTCCTACCATCTTTCCTTTCCTTTGCTCTTCTTTTGCTTAACGTTACGGACTCAAGATTTTCCAGCAGATGATATGAATTCATTCTTCTTTATGGCTGGCTAAAATTCCATTGTGCATACATACATTTTCCTTATCCACTTGTCTGTTGGTGGAAATACAAGCTGTTTCCAGAGGTTAACAGTCATGAATTTTGTTGCTGTCAACATGACTGTACCGCAAAGAGGTACAGCTGAGTCCCGTAGAGTCTCTGCTTTGTTTTGGGAGGTTTCTGGACGGCCTACATTTCTACCAACAGTGTAGATGGGTTCCTTTTCCCAACATCCTGGGCAGCACTTGCTGATGTTTGATTTCTTGATGGTAGCCTTTTCTTTTTAGAATAACAAGAAATCTTAAGAGTTGTTTTGATTTGCATTTCCCTAATTGCTAAAGACTATGAACATTTTCATATCCTTATTAGCCACCTGTATTTCTTTAGAGACGTGTCTAAATTCATTTGCCCATTTTTCTGACTGGTTTATTTGTTGCAGGGTGTTAATTTTTTTGAGTTCCTTGTGTAGTGTAGATCAGAAGAGAAGCTGGAAATTTTTTGGCCCCATTTTTTTGGTTGTCTCTTCATTCTTTTGTTTCCTTTGCTATGCTGCAAAGTGGCTACAAGTGTTTCTCCTATGTTATTATCTTCTAGTAGTTTCTAAATTGCTATTTTTATACTGGGTCTTTGATCCACTTTTATTTGATTTTAGTACAGGGTAAGAGATAGTTTTATTCTTTTGCATGTTGATAACCAGTTTTACCAGCAGCATTTATTAAAGAGACTCAGGATTGCTCTGGGTATTCTAGGACTCTTCTGATTCAATATACATTTTAGGATTTTTTTTCTAGTATTGTAATAGAAGTTACATGAAACCTATATATCAGTTCTTATAATATGACCATCTTAATGATAATGATTCTGATTGTCCAGGGATGCAGACCTTGGCATTATCCACATGGTGTTAGTTTTACAGACATGCAAAATGCAAAAGTTATGAGGTCATAGAGACCTCATAACTTCCACTCAGACTTCAGAAGGAAAGCCATGCAGTGCGGAGCTAGAAGAGTGAAGTCAAAAGTGCAGTGGAGACTGTAGGAAATTGGAGATACTAGGAACATTGAATGTCTAGCTGAGGAAAGCCACAGTCAGTGAGCAAAGCCACCACAGGAAAGAAGCCATGTGGGCTGCAGCCGTCAAGGCCATAGAGGTGGAGCTATCCAGGCATTTAGAAGTTCAGTTAAAACTGCAGGTTTTAATGTCAACTGTATGAAATTTTGGGCTTGCTTTTCTTCCATTGTTTTCTGTCCCCCTATTTTTCCCTTTTAAAATGGGAATGTGCCATCGTGTGTTGGAAGTGTTTAACTTTCTTATTTTTATAGGCACTCACAGCTAAGAGTTTGTCTTGTACCTTAGAAAGGACTTTGAACTTGGATCTTTTAGCAGTTCTTTAAATGTTAAAATCTTAGCAGTTCTTAGGGATGGACTAACTGGACATGAGTCTTTTGGGGGCCAGAGAGGGGTTGTTATGGTTTAGATTGACATTATCCCCCAAAAGGTTCACGTGTGCAGAGTTTGGACATTTGGAAGATGATTATATTATGGGAGTGCTACACTCATCAGTGGGTTAATCCAGTAATAAATTCAGAGCTGAATGTGTTGTTAAGAAATGGAGCCTGGTTAAAAGAGGCAGGCCCTGAGAGGTATAATCTTCTGTCCTGGCTCTTCCCTTCTCTTCCTGGCCACCATAGGTTGAGCACCTTTTCCTTTGCCATTTTGTTTCTGCCTTTGGAGCCAGCTGACCATAGATTAAAACTGTGAGCCAAAATAAACCCTTTCTCTCTCTCTCTGTCTCTCTCTCTTGTACTGGGAATCAAACTCAGGACTTTGTGCTTGCCAGGTAGGCACTGTGCCACTGAGCTATAGCCCTGCCCTGCCCCTCCCCAACCCACCCCACTTCTTCTTTTAAACTGTGGGTTTCTGGTATTTTGGCTTAGCAATAGGATAGTAACTAAGGCAATACTTTTGTGTATTTGTTTTCATGGTTGTAGGCATCTCCCTTTCGTTTCTATTTCTAAAAGTATCTGATGCATTTTTGTGTAAGTCTAAGGATGATGAATTTCCCCAGTTTTTGCTTGTCTTGGAAAGACATTATTTCTGAAAGATAGTTGCACTAGATATAATATGTTTGGTTTACAATTTTTTTTTCAAGATTTGGAATATGTTGTGTCATTCTCTATTGGCCTATATGCTTTCTGCTGAGAAATCTGCAGTTCATGTAATAGGAAGAGGGGACTTGCTTCAACGTGGCTGCTGTTTCTCACTTGCTATTTTTAGAATTGTTTCTTTTTTTTGACTTTTGACAGTTTGACTATAATGTGCCTTGGACTATATTGTACCTTGAGAAGCCTCCTTTCTCACCTTCTTAGGAAATTTGCCTTGAACCTCCTTGATCTGAATATTCACAGCTTCCTCAAGATTTGTTTCAGCTATTATTTCACTGAATTATTTTCTACATCTCTTCTTTTTCTTGTCTTCTCAAATACCCATAATGCAAATATTTTTGTGTGTGTTTAGTGGTATAAATTTTGTTGGTATGAATTTTGTATTTTCATTTTGGTTGTTTCGTTTGGTTCTGCAGGTCTATTGGTTACTTGGTTTGTTGTAGTTTTGTTGTGTTTTGGTCTGTCTGAGTTATTTCAAAGGTCCTGTCAAAGTCAGAAATTGTCTTTGACCTAGTCTATTATTTAGGCCCTCAGCTCTATTTTTTATTTTACTTTTTGAGTTCTTTAGCTTTACTGTTGTATTTGGTTCTTTATTATCTCTTTCTTTGCTGAATTTCTCATTCATATTATGAATTATTTTCATAATTTCTGTTACCAATCTGTTTCTCTTATGTCTGTTTCCTTACAGTCATTATTTTGAATTGTGTTTTTAAGGCATCTCATCAGTTTTCCTTTCTTTGGTCCTGTTACTAGAGAATTATGATGTGTTCCTATGAAGATATAAGGTTACCTTGCTTTTTCATGCTTCTCATGTCACTCTGTTGGTATTTGCACATCTGTTGAACCTGTTGTCACTAGCAATGTTATACAATGGCTTCATCATAAAAGACCTTGAACATAAGGTGTTGGTTGATGAAACTATGTTGGCTTTAACTCCAGATGGGTACAGTAGCGTAGTCTTGCTCTCGCTTCTTGAGCTGTCATCAGCATGCAATTGCCTATAGTGGAAAGTTTGCTGATGACTTTGGATGTGGCTCACACATCTGTGAATGTGGGGTGCCTACCACTTTCCAGGCCAGCAACACATGGTTGGTGAAGGCACAGAGCTCTCATCAGATTTAGTGGGCTGCTCTATCAGGCACTGCACAAGAGTAAGCCCTCTTAAGTTTCACTGGGCAACAGGGGCCGGAGCAGCTGCAGGAGTTCCAAGCTAGTTGCAGCTAGATTTGGTCCAAAAATAGTACTGTTCGGTGACAGCCTGGGTGGGGGGAAAGTGCAGCATGAATTAAACGCTTTCCTAGGGCAGTGCAGTGGGGTGTATTCTCTGGCAACTCCCCAAACCAAGTTCAGAGTCCCTGAGAACTGCATGGTTCTGCAGAAGCAAAATCCGCAAGTGTCTGTGGCATCGAGGGGGTGGCCAGGACCCTCCCATTTGCCTTTTTCTTGTCTTGGAAGACTGTCCTGTTTCTAGCTGATCCAGCCTGGGGTGACAGAGCAGTTGGAACACAGTGCCTCATTCCCTTCTCAAGGTTATTCTGACTGTCCCCAGCTTTCCTGCTTCACTCACACTATACTCCGTCAGTCTCCCCCCAGGTATTCTAACTAGAAAGCAGCTAGTATTCTTTTTGTTTGGGATGGAGGCCTCATTGTAGGAGGCAACCATGTCCAGTACCTGTAGCCAACCATCTTACATATTTCAGTTTAAGCTTTCTTGGAGTCTCATAGAGGATTATGACTGAAGATGGAATAAATTAGGGGTGCAGATTATTTCAGACATACAACCTAAATGCATGAAAAGAAGAATAGAATTTTCTCATGTGTACTTTTAAGATATGGGTCATCAGTATGAATTAGGGAAAAGTATTAAATTTCTATACAATTTTTTAAACAGGTTTAAATGGATATTTAGATTTTTTAACTCTAAAGATACCTCACTTGACTCTGGTGTAAATTGATGATAAAGAGTCATCTTTAATGTCACTTAACCATATTTGTTTTCATATTGATTCATAGTCCTGGTTTTCTTTTAAATTGTTTTTCTTTTAAATCATAGCATGCATACCGCAAAATCAGAAAGTAGAGATGAGTATACAAGTATACAACCAGCTACATCTAGTCAGGTAAAAAATTAAATCTACATTGTAGTATATGATACAAAACTATCGTCTTGGGCCGGGGATTTAGCTCAGTGGCATAAACGCCACTGAGCACAAGTCGCAAGGTCGCAAGTTCAATCCCCAGTACCAAAAAAAAAGTCACCTTAAGTCTATTTCTAAAATTTACTGTTAGTTTGATTTCTTCTATATGTTTTATTAAATGTGAAAAGTAATAATGTTGAAAGCACTACTTAATGGGACCTAGAAAATGACCAGAAAGAGCAAAACAGATGGAAAGTGATTGCTATAGAGTATTTTGGAAATAAATAGCATAGATTTTAGGAATAAGAAAAATATGGCTTTTTGTTTCTTGCCATATCCCAGAAAATTCAGTAAAGTAACAGAAGTATATATAAGTCTTTGCAGTATATTTTAAACACTCTTGCTTCTTATTGTTTTATCTGAAAAATTTTCCCAGTCTATGTCCATTAATTTAAAATTCTTAAGTTATAAACCTGAAAATACTGTGATGTTATTCTATATGACTTGTCACAGCCCTAATAAAAATTCACCATTCTGTTTTTAGTCTCTCCCTACAGTGGTAGAAACTGCAGAAAGTGCCTTAATACCAAGAGAGCAAACAGACTGATCATCAAGTTTGAGACCTTTGGGCTTAAGGAGCCATGTAGTTTATTTTTTACTAGCAGGTGTTGTATTGCCTCTGACTGCACTGTCATTAATGCTAACCATCCCTTCCCTCAATCTTCCAGTTGCTCCAGACTTTGTTACATTTTCCTCTTCTCTTTTCTGTTCTCAAATTACCAGCGATCCACTGCATAAGGGCACATCCCCCATCGTGACAGCCACAGGGCAGACTTGGAGATCTGTTCTCCAGCATGACAAGAATTCAGGGTTTATTGTTGTTGATACTGTTGTTTATGTTTCTGCTTTAATATTGAGAAGCTTCTCAATATTATCATAAACTAAAGCTTTATTTTTCTCACTCTGCAGTTTCATTGTTAGAGTTTCATTTAAAGCATTGCAAGATTAAAGTAAACATATATGCTATTTAAATATTATTTATAAGTACTAGTGGAATGTGCTAGAATTTCTGAAGACTTGACCTATACTTTTCTCATTTATATTGTGATTGCATAATTTATCAATTGAGTCCAAAATTACAAAGTTATATTTCACTTAACTCCCAAGTTAGTTGTACTTTGCATTTCAGAAAAGTTTTGGTGATCAAACTGAGGTAGACAGAAGATAAGACAGTTTATTACTGTGACCACATTATGGGCTCACTTTTTCAGTCTACAAAAAATGTTAAAACTGTGGGGACTCATGTGTATTAAAGTCTACATTATGACACCTTGAAAAGTGCACTGCCGTGACACCTCAAATAATTACATATATTCCCTATATTGACAAGATGTGGTGGTTTAGTACAGTCATAAAAACTTATGGGAAGGATAATTCTTAAAATATTTCATTGTTTTACTTCAGACCTTTAGGGATCCTATTAATGGTTCACGTAAAGGAACTAAGGAAACTATCCTGTTAAACACAGAGGAAATGATACCACAGACAAAAAAGATGATATATTTTTCTTGTCCTCCACAAGGACTAATCAATAAAATAATGACAAATGGTAAGTGAAATCAGAAAATATATATGGTGAATAATAAAAAGCTACTGCTTTGTCTGTATAGTTTGGATTATTAGCTTTGTTATAGGCAATAACTGTATGAGAAAATATCTTCTTGAATCTTTCAAAACCAAAGCCAACATATTGCTTAATAGATTTAATCTTTTTGGTTTTTTTTGTACTGGGATCAAACTCAGTGACCTCACGCTTACCAAGCAAGCGCTTGAAAGACTGAGCTAAATCCCCAGCTAGATTTAATTTTTTCTGTGAATTTTATGTTCAATTTTTGGGATTGAAAGTGGCACTAAAGATTTTTATTTAATATCCACCTAATTCCCTTCTTTGTTGTATCCATGAGCTTTGGCTCATGAGTTATTACTTGTTATTCTAAGTTCACATTCAGCGGGGCGTTGCTTTTGAGACTTTATATAGTCTAGAACCAGGAGTATCCACTGAGATTTTTTTTATTTTCTGAAACAAAAACAAAATTTCATAATTAATAAGAGAATAACAATAATTATTACATTGTATATCATTATCACCTTGTTACTCAGAGTATAAGACATAAACCAAAAAAAGTCTTGTAAGAAAAGAAACTGCTCAGTTGGCCAGCACATATACTTAAAAAAAAAAAGATAACAGAAAACTTTCTAAGATAAATTAGTAGTATAAGTGAAACCAAGTGGCATATATATTGAAATACTTTTACATTAGAATATGTATTTTGAGGAAGTATTCAAACTTTGAGATGTGTTAAATTAGTATCAACAAAATGCCATTTAAATAGTTTCATGAAATGATACTTTTCAGCTAGATTTAGAACTTTGGATATTCCTAACCCACGCAAATCATGTAAATTTGAGCCAAACGATAAATTAGAAGAGGCTTAATTTATATATAAATTTTCAAAAGGCCTAGGATGTAGCTCAGTGATAGAATACTTCAGAGCCCTGGGTTCAGTCCCTAATATTTAATTTTTAAAAACTAGTTTGTCATATAAAACTTGTCATATAAAAATGAGTCTTTGGAATACTTATGTAGAAATTTAAGCAAGCTTTTCTTTCTTTTTTTTTTTTTTTTTTTTTTTGGTACTGGGGCTCGGAGTCACGCCCTCGCACTTGCCAGGGCAGGCGCTTACACTGCTAAGCCAAACCCTCGGCTCACGCAAGTTTTTCTTTAGCCATATTAGTTAGCAATACTAACCTGTACTATGTATAATTATATAGAACTGGCTGTTGATATACTTAATAAAACAGAATTCATCTTTTGTTGGTTTACACTTATGTTTATGTAGATATATAGATGTATTTTTTTATATTTCAGGAATTATATTATTTATGAGTTGGTGTTTACTGTTGGTATTCTTAGGCAAGGAAGTTCTCCCTAATGGAAACTTATTTGGACTAGTACTTATTTTTTATAGTGCCTGTATTGGGGGGATCCTTTTGCAACTCATTAGAATACCTCCAGTGCCCCCACTTCCACCTCTTCTTGGTAAGTATAGAATAAGCTCTTTTCTTTATAGTTGACTATTTGTATAGTTTGAACTGTTTCCAGTTGGAATAAATATAGTTCAGAAATATTTCAATTTAATATGATATATATGGTTTCTTTGTATATGCATTAGTGCATATGTTATATACTGTATTCTCTTTGTATATATAGATTTTTAGAACTTATTTTTAAAACAACTTGAATATATGCAATACATGATTCTTGTTGCTTTATCGTTGAATAAGACATATTTGCTTAATTTTAAATTTATTACAAAAGTGAAAAATTTAGCACTGAGTTTTATATAGACCACGTAACTTGAATACTGTGGCAAGATTCATATATTATAGTGACTAATGCACCCAGCTGTCCTTTGATTGTCCCGTAAGCTGTTTGTGCCTCTTTACTGTATATATTCACTGTATACTGGCTCACCTACATGACACACTGTTCCTTATCACCACTACCTTACAGGAAAATTAATGGAGCAATTTCTATCCTGGGTGTTATTTGAGTTACTTTTCTCTCCTTGCTGGAACAAAACACCTGACACCCAAAGTTAAAACAGGAAGGGTTTATTTAGCTCACAGTTTTTAAAGGTTTCAGTCCATAATCAGCTGGCTCCAAGACAGAGTGGCATGGTGAGGGGCAACAGTCCACGTTGGTGGAAGACAGCAAAACCGGTAAAAGCAAAAGGGGAGAAATTTTCTTTTCCATGCCCTCCTCTTGCACAGAATGAGGATGTTTACAAAGGTAGGATCCTGGTCCTCTGTTGTGAATCAAGTATTACAACATCATGAAGCATGAACATCTGCCCTAGGGCATGTCCTCTATACCCTAGAATGTAGAACTGCTGAGTTACTTAATTAAGCTTCTAAGCTTCTTCAGGAGACACAAAGAATCAACCATCACAGGTGTCCTCTATATTTTAAGTAACAACTGAGTTATATACTGTACCATATTTGAATATGTTTGTTCTTTTCATCCTTCACTCATGCTGCTTCCTCTCCTTGTACTCCTATGTAAGCTGTCTTTGTTTTTCTTCTTTCTCCAAAAAATAAAACATGATTTATTTTCTATTTTTTTATTTTTTATTTTTAAGGGATGTTACTGGCTGGTTTTATCATAAGGAATATTCCACCCATTGGTAAACATGTGAAAGTCCCTACACGGTGGTCGTCAACTCTAAGAAGCACTGCCCTTACAGTCATCCTAATTCGAGCAGGACTTGGACTCGATCCAAAGGTAGACTTCCTTTCATATCTTGAGCTCTTTCAAACAGCAGAGGCTGGTGGGGGAAAAAAAAAGAGGCAAAATTTTTGTTCTGGCTGTTCTAAGTGGAGTCCATAAGCAAAACTAAGAACAAAGACTGCAGAAATATTGGCACCTTACTTTTTGTGTCTAGCTGTCATTGTTACTTTAAGAGAAGTCACTGTGATTTAAAGTGTCTATTTGTGATCATCATTCACCTTTGCATAGAGATCACCTGTATTGCACCTGTATTTGATTTGTACCTGTATTAAGAGGCTTTTTTATGGAGACTATTTCCTTTTCAGTTAGCAAAGTATAATCTCTCTCTCTCTCTCTCTCTCTCTCTCTCTCCCTCTCTCCCTCTCTCCCCCCTCTCTCTGTGTGTGTCTCTGTCTCTCCATCTATATATGTATGTATCTATATCCTTCTTCCTCTTCTCCCCCTCCTCCTCCTCTGTCTCCTCTTTCTCCTTCTGTATCTTCTTCTGCTCCTCTTCCTCTTCTTCCTTATTCTTCTTTTGTCTTCTTTTTCTTCTTTCTCTCTTTCTGTTTCAGTATGGAGGATCAAACTCAGGGGTGCTATACTACAGAGCTACATCACCAGCCTTTTTTCTTTATTCTTAAATTTTGAGACAGGAGGGCTGGGGATTTAGCTCAGTGACATAAGCACCTGCCTTGCAAGCATGCAGTCGTGAGTTCGATCCCTGGTACAAAAAAAAAAAATTTTTTTTTGAGACAGGTTCTCACTGAGTTACCCAGGCAGCACTTGAATTTGTGATCCTCTGGCCTTGGATTTCCTGAATGCTAGGATTATAGTTGTGTGCCACTACACTGACTAAAAGGCGAAATTTTCCTTCCTTTTTTGTTTTAATTTTTAGGAGAGACTGAAAAGTTTCATAACTTTTTCCTCTATGGAGTTATGTTCTTGATTATGTTTACATTATTCTAAGAGCTTTTTAAAAGTATTTCTTGTCTAGCATCAACATCATGAAAAAAAGAATGTTTCTTAAAGTATTACAATCTAGGGATCATAAATCTATTTGACTTTTAAGAAGGTGAGTGTTTATGAATATAACAGCTATGCAAGCAAATGTAGCAAATGTATGGATTTGATGGAAATACCATCCTGAGAATACACATAGTTGTAGCTAGCAATAATTTATTATATTTTTGGATACAAAATTTCAGCCATTGGAGAAACTGAAAAGTCATCCCTTTCAGTAATACAATTGTGAGTTATTTTCTTTTTTTGGTATATTGGTACTTGTAAGTATTAAGTTAATGAACAGTTAATTGCTAAAAGTTAATTTATAAGAAAGAGAACCTATAGGATATTTTCACTATACTATGTATAAGGAAAATTTAAAAATAGTTACTTAATCCTATAGAAGTGAATCTTCCTAATTATAGCAGTATTTTACAAAGTGTGACATTGTAAGCCATTATATGTATATAAAGTGAATTCTGTAAACCACGTGAGACTCAGGTTAGCAAAAGCTGACTACTGAAGAGACACTGTTTCAGCGTGTGCATGGGTGATTTTCCTGCTGTGTCCTCAGGTCCTGCAGCAGATGAAGACGGTCTGCTTCCGACTGTCTTTTGGTCCGTGCATCATAGAGGCATGCAGCGCTGCTGTCTTTTCCCACTTCATCATGGATTTCCCTTGGCAGTGGGGGTTTCTATTAGGGTAATTATTTTTGCTTTTTTTCATTTTGAAACTATACAGTTAATGAAGAAACAGCTCTTCACTGACATTCTTTTTACAGTGGTGGGAAACCTTGGAAATTAGTTGATCAAAAGCCAAGCCATGTCCCAAATCTCCCACAGCCTTGACAAGCATTCACAGCTCCTCAGTCTGCACTGCTGAGAAGTGCACCTGCTCAGCTTGCCCCTTCTCTACTGTGTTGCAATGCACACGTACATCTTATCCTGTCAAACGATCCCTTCCTTGGTCACTGTGTGTGTGTATGAAGGTATAGAAGAGAGTTTTAATATAGAGATATATAAATAGAAACTCTCTTATTTAAAAAAAATAAGCAAAGAAAAACTTCTTTCCCTATATTCAAAACCCCAACTATCTTTCCCACCATCATTTTCCTTATATCCAAATTCTTAACAGAAGTCTGTAATCACTGTCTCTAGATAGGAAGTTCTTTTCATTTTCAGTTAACTTTTACCTCCACTTGTCCTTTCCCATGAAGTTTGTAGCAAGTTCACCCACTGCATATGTATTGCCATAGCCAATAGATTTTAAATTAACTTTTGTTGTACATCACTCAAATGTGTTACTTCTGAGGGATTGAACCCAGAACTGTACCATGGCACCTTCAACCCTGAGTTTACCTTGTGAAAGAGCAGGACTTTACAGATAAAGGTGACATCCCTTTTATCACGCCTCCAGTGGGGGGACTCTAGGAAATCCCTGGCCTCTTCCACACAGGTATAGGTTTCAGTGTAGCACTTTTAGAGAATTCAGAATGGCATCCTGTCATGGGTTTGATTTACATTTCTCTAATAATCACAGACACTGAGCTCTTTTTTTGTGTGCTAGAACTATGTAGATCTTCTTTGATGAAGTGTCACTTCAAATAGTTTACCAGTTTTTAAAATTGAGTTCTTACAAGTTGTAAACTATCCTAGACCCAAGGCTTTTGTCCAATATATGTATTATAATTATTCTTTTTTTTTTTTTTGTACTGGACTCAAACTCTTGACCTCATGCTTGCCAGGCAGGTGCTACTGTATCCCCAGGACCATGATTATTCTCCAAACATGTCACTTGGCTTTTTATTGAGGGGGAGGCAATAACCATGAGAACTTTTAAGCCAAAAATAATACAAAAATGAGCCAGTATAACACAGCTCATCTTAAAATCTTTGTGGCTACCCTACTGTCCTCAAATGTTATTCTAGTTTTGTACTATATTCACCTGGCTTATTTATTCCTTTGTTTATCCACATATTTATTCATTTACTTAGTAGCTGTCTCAGTTACTTTACTTGGTGTTTGTTTGTTTTTATTTTTATTTTTTTTTTGTTTTGTACTGGGAATCAAACTCAGAACCTCACACTTGCCAGGCAGGTGTTGGACTATATTCCCAGCTCAGTTACTTTTCTTGTTGCTGAGACAAAATACCTGACACCCAGAGTTAATGGAGGAAATGTTTACTTCAGTTTGTACAGGCTTCAGTCCATAATCAGCTAGCTCCAGGGCAAGATGGCTTTGCAGAGAGAACAGTATATGGCAGAAGGTAGCAAAGCAACAAGGAACCTTAACAGAATCTTTATGACCTTTTTATGCACTGTCTAGGCTACTGGATTAGGGCAGTGCCAAACCAATCAGTGAACCAATTAAGTAATCACATCCTTAATCCCAGCACTGCACCATGAATCTGTCCCACACTCTAAATCCAGCCATCGCTGAAAAAGCTCCATCTATGACCACCTGAGGCTTTGGGGGACATGTAGACACAAACCATAGCAGTGGCTAAACCAGCCAGCATTTTTTTTTTTTTTTTCACAGTTCTGGAGGCTGGAGGGTCAAGATCAAAATACTGGCAGCTTTGGTTTCTCCTGAGATCTCTGCTTGGCCTACAGGTGGCCCCCTTGTTGCTGTGTCCTCTTTGGCCTGTTCTCTCAGAGGCATTTCTGTCCTTAGAGGGATTCTAGTCCATTTTGATTAGGGCCCTACTCTGATGACCTGATTTTTAATTGATTCCTTTTTTAGTGCAGTACTAGGGATTGAACTCTACCACTCAGCTACATCCACAGTTCTTTTAATTTTATTTTGAAAGAAGGTCTCACTAAATCAATTAGGTTGGCCAAATTTACAATCCTACTGCCTCAGCCTTTTCAGTAGCTTGGATTACAGGCTTGGGCCACCATGTCCAGCCTGTAATCAGTTCTTTTAAGGTTGTGTCATCAAATATTGTCCTATTGATAGTGACTTTCCACATAGGACTTGGTGATGAGAGGACACAGTTCAGTACATAACAGTTTTTAACCCAGAGAACTTCCCTTCCTATCTTTTTTCACAGTTCTTTTTTTCTGTCCCTTAAATAGAGTAATGATTTAGGGCCTGGTATTAGGCTTTGGTTTTTGTTTGTTTGTTTTTGTTTTCCCTCATTCTGGCTGTCACTATTATATTCTAATAATGTCAAGTTCTGCCTACAAACTGTATATATATGATCCAAGTCTGCTCTGTTCTGTTACCATGGGAAACATATAAGAAATTCTACAAGTAGTAATATCACAGCAAGGCATCAATTCCATGAAGTAAATGTGGAAGTCCTAGCCTCAAAATCCAAAACTGCTCTCATGTAAAATTTCATTAGTGTTTCATTTTATAGCTCATTACACAGTAGTCATTAACATTTTTTAGGATTTCCTGTGTGCCAACCACTCTTCTTCCAACAGGTCTGTGCTGTCTGTAGCTCAGTGTACTGGAGGGTGATATCTTATTTGCTTTCTAAGAGATACAATATCTGACACCCAAAACTCTAAGGAGGAGAGGTTTATTTGGCTCACAGTTTGTAGACGTTTCAGTCCATAGTTAGCTGGCTCCTAGTAGGGCAGCACAGCAAGGGGAAACAGTCCATGGCATGGTGGAAAGAAGCAGAGAACAATCTGACAGGCCACACCCCCCAGTGACCCACCTCCTCCAGTCAGGCTTTACCTCCCAACATGATATTTAGCTGTAAACACTGATGAGTACCACACCTCCGTGATTCATTCACTGCCCCAAGGCCCCACCTACTCTAGATCTAACCCTAACGGATGGAGACAAGCATTCTTTACTAGGTTAACCAATGTTTTTTGTACTTGTTTGTCAAAAGGTTCTGTTTTCATATTTTTGTAAATTTTATACATTAATCCTTTTAATCAGATAGTGCAAAAATAATATTGTCAATTTCCTAATGTACAACCATCCAAGTATTCACCTGTGTGGTAACATTTTTACTCTTTTTTTTTTTTTTTTTTTGTATCAGGGATCGAACTCATGGCCTTGTGCTTGCGAGGCAGGCACTTATGCCACTGAGCTAAATCCCCAGTCCTTATTCTTTTAATAAATAGATTCAATGTGTTCATATTTAGGATTTTATCATTAATGAGATTGAATTGTGGCTGTTTTTCTTATGGCTTTGTCATGTTTATTATTCTATCACTGCCTCAAAAACCTTCATGTTAATAGTATCTAGCATTTTAATGCTGGTTTAATAATCAATATCACCTTTCTTTTCTTTCGTCTTAGCTTTCTTTCTTTCCTTTTAAAATAAAAACATAGGCATTACCAAGATATTTGAATAATTTGTATCTTTCTTCCATCAACTTCTGGATGTCTTTATCCTTTTTTTTTTTTTTTTTTAACTGGGGATCGAACTCATGACCTCACACTTGCCAGGCAGTCACTTAAGCCACAAAGCTAAATCCCCAGCCTGTCTTTATCCTCTTGTTGGAGTACATTCAACAAAATTATTGCCAGTCTGAATCTTTTCGTGACAAATTGTTAGTCACTTTCCTGCCCCTGAGACGAAACACCCAACACCCACAATTTAAGGAAGAAAGGTTTATTTTGGTCCATGGTTTCAGAGGCTTCAGGGCATGTGTGGTCTGCTGACTCTGAGGCAGAAATGGCCTGGTGGAAGGGTGGAGAAAAGATGCTCACTCACCCCTCCATGGCATCTGGGAAGCATAGAGCAAGAAAGAACCAGAGAGAGACAGATAACCCTTGAAAGGCATGCCGCCAGTGGGCTACCTCCTCCCAGAGGACCGTACCTCCTGACAGCACATCCAGCCATGAGCTCATTCGTGGATGAATCCATTTCGAAGGTTAGCACCCCTGTGATCTGATCATCTTCCAAGAGCCCCACCTCTGAACACATGAGCCTGCAGGAGGACATTTTTATCCAAGCCATAACATTTGGCTATATTTGGTTATTAATACAGACAGTTTATCTTTAAATTACTTTAGCTTTGTTACTCTAGATTTTCTACATGTACAGCCATGTCACCTCTAGATAATGAGAGCTTTATTGCTTCCTTCGCAGATGCATGTATTCTTCTTTCCTTACAGTAGTGGTAATAATCTTCCTTATGTTCATTGGAAGTAGCTAGCCAGTACAGAGGTGCATGTCTGTAATCCCAGCATTTGGGAAGCTGAAGCAAGAGGATTGCAAGTGCAAGGCCAGCTTGGGCTACATAGGAAGTTCAAGGCCAACTTGGACTACACAGCAAGCTCTTGATGAGAGACAGGAGACAGAGAAAGGGAGCTGTGATAGCAGTTATCTTTGATAGCAACTTTTGGTGATTGTCTTGAGCCTATATTTTTCAGAAAGTTTTTTGTAGCTGTCTTTTATTAGATTAAAGAAGTTCCCCCTCTTTAAGTTTTCTAAAAAATGTCTATTATAAATGAACACAGAATTTCATCAGTTTTTTGCTTCTATTATGTTACAAATTTTCTGCTTTATTTTATTATAGTGAATGCTGTTGATTGATTTTTTCCAATGTAAACTGAAGTCCCATTCATGAAATAAACCAAATTTAGTGATCATCTACATTTTCAACTTTCCTGTACTACTTTGTATTAATATATGTGTAGAACTTCAGCGCTGAAGAAACAATAACCAAATTGAAAAATTCTCTAGAGGGAATCCATAGCAGACTGATCCAAGCAGAAGAATTGGTGAACTAGAACACAGATTATTTGAAATTACCAAGTCAGAGAAACAAAAGGAGCACCTCAAGGATTTATAGAACGCTATAAAGCATTAGAAAGCTACAATAACAAAAAGTGTGATAATGGCGCAAAGACAGACACTGGGATCAGTGGGACAAAATATAGAGCCAGACATAAATCCTCACATATATGGTCATCTGATCTTTGACAAAGGCCAATATCACACAATTGAGGAAGGACATTTTTATAAACACTGGAGGTGAAATTGGGTATCCACATGCAGAAGAATGAAGTCTGGAAAAAGCTTTGTGGACTGAATTTGGTAATGATATCTTGTATATGACAACAAAACCACAGGCAACAAAAGCAAACATAGGCAACTAGGGATATATCAAACTAAAACATTCACACAGCAAAGGAAATAATTAAAAGGTAACCTTTGTAATGGAAAAAATAATTATAAGCCAAGGATTAGTAGCTATAATATATGAAGAATTCCTGCAACTCAATAACATCAAAAAATTCCCTAAGTAAAATTGGACAAGTTGCCAGGCACGATCATGCACATTGTAATTCCAGCACTTGGGAGCCTGAGGCAGGAGGATTGTTGCAAGTTTGAGACCAGCCTGGGATACAAAGTGAGCTCAAGACCAGCCTGAACTGCAAAGTGAGTAACTCCAACAGACATTTCTCCAAAGAAAATATACACATAGCCAATAAGTATGTGAAAAATGTTCAGCATCTGTAATCACTAAAAAAATGCAAATTGAAAAGATATCAAAAAAAATTTTAAAAAATAAGATATCACCACAGAATGGGGGATGTAGCTCAGTGGTATAGCAGCTGCCTGGCAAGCGTGAGACTCTGGGTTCGAGTGCCACTACAAAAAAAACCCACCAACAAAAAATATTTACAAAATAACAAGTGTTGTCTATAATATGGAGAAATTGGAAACCAGTGCATTGCTGATAAGATGTAAAAATGCTGGGGCCACTATGTAAAACAGTTTGTTCTCCATAACAAAAGCAGAATTACCATGGGATCTAGCAATCCCACATCTGGATATTCGCCCAAAGGAATCAACATAAACATCTTAAAGAGATATTTGCAGATATTTGAAGAGATAATTTGTTTTCTTTGCAGCATTATTAATAAGAGCTAAGGGTGGAGCAGCCCAAATGTTCATTGAAAGATGAGTAGATAAGAAAATGGGATGTAGACATACAGTGGACTATCACTCACTCAGCCATAAGAAATCCTGTCATGAACAACAGCATGGATAAACCTTAGGACATTATGCCAGTTGAAATAAGCCAGCCACAAAATGTCAAATACTGTATGACTTGACTTATGTAAGCCATCGAGAGTAGTCGGGAACACAGAAATACAAAGTAAAGAGGTAGTTTCCAGGGAGTAGAATGCTTCCCTGGTGCATAACGTTCAGCCCCTAAGATCACACCCTGTGATCCTTGCTTTCCTACATTTTACCTTGCTGCAAGACCCCATTCTCCAGTGTAGAATGGACTTGCTGACTTCTAACAAAGAGAATACAGACGAAATAATGGGTTGTCACTTCTAAAATTAGTTTATAAGAAGAATGTAGTTTCTGCCTTGCATTCTCTTTGGTTGGTGGTCCCAGGAGATGCTAGCCGGGGTAGCTTTGAAGAGAAGAGACCAAAGTCCAGTGCCAGTCTTGTGAGTAAACTTGAAAGCTGGCCTTCTCCGACCCATCTCATGAGAGATCTTGAGTCCACGGCATACAGCTAAGCTATACCTAGATTCCTAACCCAGAGAAAAAGTGACATAGTGTTTGAAAATTTGTTTAGCAAACGAAATCACCAATTAAGGTGATTACAGTGCGCAGCACCAAAGCACACTGAACTTGGCAGATCCGTGGTTTCTGAGAAGTCTTTTTCTGACAGCCACAGGGAAGTCTGGAGCATAAACTGCCTCAGAGCACCGAGAAGATTTTACAGACCTGAGGGCTCCCACTGGTGGGAGCTCTTGTGGTGCGTAAGGCGGTGGCCAAACCTAGCAGCCCAGCAGGCACAGTTCTCAGGAACCTGCAGGCAGTAGTGGGAGTAGCCAGCACAGTGGCTCAGGCAGATGTGCACTGGCCTGGCACCAGGGCTGCTCTACACAGGCACAGGTGAGCCTTACTGCGGGCATGTGGAACAGACTTGAGATGGCAGACAGGCACCCAGCACTCTCCTGCTCCGTACACACTTGCTTGCTAAGGTGGGCTCCCCAGCAAGCACCGAACTCAATAGCAGAGAGACAGTGGGTGGGGTCCACAAAGTGTGGACAGTAGATGATAGGGACAAACTGTGCCAGCCCTGGCACATGGCCCAGAGAGCAGGGCCAGGAATACCCCATCAGCAAGGGTGTAGGTGAGTGACCTGGAGAGCCCCACAAACAGCATTGAAACAAGCCCTGGGTCTGCATAGCGAGCTACTCTGGAGAAGTGGTTTCTGCATGTTCTCCTGGGTGGGTGACAGAGCCGTCTGGAGAGCTGCCCTGTGTCTGAGCATCAGTTTCAGGAGTCAGAAGCCCTTGCCACACACCCTGGTGCTGTGTGTGCTGCGCCTTGGGAACATACAACCCCGATAGGCCCCACATCCCATCAGACCGGCCCCAGCACAGGACTCCATGAGGCCCTTGGCCGCTTCTGCCTTCACAGGTGTTTGGTGACATGCTGCTATGGATTGGAAACTGGTGGTCAACTTAATGCCAACTGGATTGCGGCACCATGCTGCTGAGCGTAGATGTTTCACCTGAGGAAGGTTGCCAGCATAAATGGAGACATGGAGAAGGAAGAGCATTAAGGCATTATGGCATTGAGACTGAGGTGTTGTGGGTTCTCCTACGTGTTGCTGTTTGAGCCGTTGGTTCTCCTGGAGAAGCTCTGATCCTCACATCGAGCATCGCTTCCTGGCTCTGGAGAGGAAGCCGTGTGCCACTTGGTCTCCAGGTGAACTCGTCACGCTGGCTTCCTGGCATGTGCTCAACTGTATTTGTCGTCAGAGGAGCTTGAAGCCTCCATGTCGCTGAGGATGGCTATGGTGCTTTTCAGGGCAGCCCTGGTCTTGTTGTGAGTGTGACTTCTCAGCTCCAGCATAGAACCCTCAACCTACGAGCACAGCTCCTTCACCCTGCTGCCATAGACTTCCTAGTTTCCAGTGCTGACCTTTGGGCCGTCCCAGCACAGATCCATAAAAGAGACTGGTGTGAGTCCTTCTTGTGGGCTCTAGACTTCCAGTTGGACTCGTGGGAGGCAATGTCATGAGCTCTGGGTTTTCATCTGGACTCGTGGGACATTGCTGTGGGATTCAGGCCCATTGGCTGAATATTCTATGTCTTTAGTGTTGTGGGTAGATTTCCTGCATTTTCTTGTGTTAACTCTGGGTGACCATCATAAAAATAACATTATAAATTCTGTGTTCTCACTGTAATTGTTCTCCTCACAACCCCTGACTACAACACATGCCATGGTGCCAACTCTTGCTCTGCTTGTAGAGCATGTTATCTGGAAAGCTCCAGAGGGGCTCTTTTGAGTGCTCTGTCTCACACTAGCTCATGTCAGCATGCTGAGCTGCTGAGAAGTTCAATGGTCTTCAGACACCATCACTCTTGCGAGGCTCCTGGCAGCCACCACAGCAGAAGTGGGCTTCAACAGCCTTGGCTCTGTCTGCAGGGCATACAGCGTAGGAGGACCCTGAGAGACACTCACCGGTGAAGCTCATGTTCATCCCTTCTTCCCTCTCAGTCAAGCATCTCAGCAGTGAGGAAGAACATTTTTTTCTCTAATTTTTTTCTTTTTACATTTCTTCTGCTTTCTCCTTTTTTATCCTTTTATTTCATTCTATATCCCTCCTTTCTTTTCTGTTGTATTTAGAGGGATGTTGTGAAAGGCGGTTAATTACTAATTTACTAATGCTCTAATTACCGGCAATATTTGAAATTCAGTCTTCTGTATTATTGAAGCATTAAAATATCTCTTAGGTTGAGAAATAATATATAAGGACCAGGCTCAGCAGTATGGCCTGTAGTTCTAGCTATCTGGGAAGCTGAAACAGAGGACTTTCAGTCTGTATTTTATCTTATGTATTGTTCTGTGGTGTGGGGGTTGACTCTGAGACTTTGTGCATGTCAGGTGGGTACTCTGCCACCAAGCAACAGTCCCAGCCCAGCTAAAGGAAACGCACCAAGCTCCAGATGTGGTCTAGTTCCACCCTAACCTTGGCAGATGCCTCAACTTGATGGGTGTCGGGAAGCCAGGGACCCTTCCCCACCTGGCATAACTAGAAGGGGCCTCCCATCCCATTCCTTGGTGAGCTACTAAAGAGGTAGGAGTGCTGCAGAAGGGGCTATGCTAACAGTGGTACTGGGAGCAACCACCTTCTTGCTTCTCCAGGCGCTCTCTTTCCCCACCACCTCCCCTTTCTGGGCAGGGAGCACTTGCTGCATCTTTTGTAAGAGTTGTTGGTTGGTTTTTTTGTTTGTTTTGTTTTGTTTTTTTTAGTCTATGGTTTCCTTTTTAAATCCTAAACTGTCTATATTTCATCATGGGGAACACATTTCAATTTTTGTCTAGGGCTTTCCTTTTATTTCCTACTCAAGTTACAGAATTTCCAATTATTTCTCTATCTTTATTTCAAAGGATTTAGGGAAAGGAGAGGCCAAAATTTGTGCTCAGTCCCTCATCTTGACCCACAAGTCTGTAAATTGTAGCCAGCACTAAAGAATGCATGGGAAGCTTTGTCACCATTGAATGCTTTCACTTGAAAGCAGAACTTCTGCATGTGGAATTGTTAAAATGGTAAGAACGTTGGCAGTAAAGTGCACGGCACAGCAGTGGTGACGAAGCTCTTTCTTCAGCTTTGTGCTAGGTGCTGTCTCTCCTGCGGTCGTGGTCCCATCCATGCTCCGCCTGCAGGAGGCAGGGTATGGTGCAGAGAAGGGCATCCCCACCCTGCTGATCGCTGCCAGCAGTATGGACGACATCGTGGCTATCACGGGGTTCAACACATTCTTGAACCTCATCTTCTCCAGAGGTGAGCGAGAGATTCCAACTACCATACCATTTGTGACCTTTGTAGCTCTTCAAGCAAGGTTTGAACCAAGACTTTTCAGCTTCACCTCTTTTTATTCTTTATAGAAAATTCATCCCAGGCCAACAAAGAAGTTTCAATGGATTTAAAAAAAAAAACTTAACAAAATGGTTTTAACAGAAAACACTTTGATTTATTTGATAATCCATATCATTAGTGTTTATCTGGTTATGGTGCCTTGAGATTTTATCACAGTTTTCACTAAGAAAATCTTGAGCATCAGTATTATTAGTACTACTAATACTTTAATAGGTTTTTGTTTTTTTTTTTTTAATGTACAGGGAACCAAACTCAGGACTTCACACTTGCCAAGCAGGTGCTGTACCACTGAGCTAAATGCCTGGCCCTTTAATAGGCTTTTTGTTGTTGTTGTTACCAGGGATTGAACTCATGACCTTGTGCTTGCCAGGCAGGCGCTTATGCCACTAAGCTATATTCCCAGCCCTTAATAGGCATTTTAAAGTGTTCTTTTTGGCCATCCTAACAAATAACTGATTGCTCTACATTGAGACCGTATAAACACACAAAGTGGGTATAACCGTGTGCCTCTTTTGAGTAGTGGTAGGACAAGATCCTAGCACACTAGTTTGATTCTCAGGTGCAACCTTGTCTTGAAGACATGAGAAAGTAGGTGTTTCCATGTTTACTAATGCTTTAATTATCTACCGTGTTTGACATTCAGTCTTCTGTATTATTGAAGCATTAAAATACTTTTTAGGTTGAAAAATAAAATATAAGGGCTGGGTTATAGTACCCACTATCTGGGAAGCTAAGGCAAAAGGATTGCTGGATCCAGAGAGCTTAAGGCCAGCCTGGGCAACATAGTGAAACCCTGCATTTAAATGCACAATAGACAATAAAATAGATAGGCAGGCAGGCAGATGATACAAATAGAATCTGCAATAGTCACACCCAAAAAGAATTTTTTCCTTCTGAACCTTAGGATGTAAGTTCATCCTGATTTTCTTTTCCTCTATTCTCTCTCCTCTTCTGTTACTTTCTTCTTTCCCAATATTGGTATAAAGATGACTGAACAATGACTATGCTTTTTTGTAACCTGACATGTTTTGTACTTAACTTTATTATCACAAACGTATTTCTACTCATATGTAAAATGAAGATATATTTCTGTATCTTTTTAAAATTTTTTTTATTTTGAAGAGGATAAAACAGAATAAAACCAATCAAAACAAACCAGTGTAAAAGATACAGGACTTCAAAACATTACAAAATCAACAACAGTTACCGTAATGCCTTTTGATATCTTCAAAATAGCTGCAGATAACTTTGGATATAATAACAATCAAACAGAGCAGAATAGAATAGAAACAATAAAAACAAAACAATGAATGCAATAAAGAACTTCAAAACAAGCAAGCCTCTAGTAAATCCAAAATTGCTACTATAATATATCTTGCTATCTTTGAAATAGCTGCTATTGGATTTGACAATCAAACAAAACAAAAGAGAATAAAAACCAACCCAACAAAACAATGGAACCGATCTATGACTTACAAAACAAGACTATAGGGAATCAACAATGGCTGCAACCCTCAGAAGTAGATTCCTCCCTAGATGTCATACTGCTACCCTCTGAATCTATGATCAGACCATTGGCCCTAGATCTGCAATGTTAGTGAGGCACCAAAGCACCACAGGCATCCAACTGCATTTTACCTCCATAGCTATCATCACAGCATGTGTTTCTTCAGATAAGCCCGTGGCTTTCGGCAACAGTGGGAGGTTGATACTTGTTTACCAGCCCATGCACCAGAAGGGGCTGGGGTCTGTCTGTTCCAGTTTGGTAGCCCACACATGGCACTGGTTCCCAGACTGGGCTTGTTTGCTGGTGTAGCTTTGTTCTGTCTACCCCCGGTTTGCAAATGGCCTATTTCTATACCTTTTTTTTGGATTTCGCTGTGTTGTCAAGGCAAACCTCAAAGACATAGCTCTTCTTCTTCAGCCTCCTGAATAGCTGGGACTATATCACCTGCCACTATGTCTGACATATCTATGTCAGTTGCAATGGCTGCATAGCATTCAGTGGTCTGCATAAGAATTACTTTATTCAAAATTGAAGCTGACCTCCATATTTGCAATGAACATAGTGTTTAGTTAAACATCTTACAGAGATGTTTGTACCTAATCTTAATGTTTTCTTAAAAGTGGAATGGTTGATTTCAAAAATATATACAGTTAAAAGCTTTTCAACCATGTCACCAAATATGTCTCAGCACAGTACATTAGCGTTCTACCCCTTCTTCAAGTTAAGGTATTAAAGCTTTGCATGGCAGCATGCACCTGTAGTATGAGTGGTGAGTCCTGGTAGTGTTAAACAGCTATTCCTATGTGTTGATCATTGGCATCTTGAAATGTTTAGCGAATTGCTTCTCGTCAAAGTCTTTTTCCTATTATAGATGTGTTCATCTTTTGTTAAAAATTAAGAACAATAACTTTTGCTTTACATATTATAAATTTTCCTATTTGTAATTTGCCTTTTAGTTTTTTTTATTTTTGACATTCAGAAAGTTTTAATTTTTTGTGTGAATTCTGACCACAGATTTTCATGATTAGTATGATTCATTTCTTTAAAAATATTTTATAGTCCTCTTCATTGTGCCAGCTACTGTGCCCAGCATAAAAAGTGAATGACATTAGCATCTATTTATTACTTGCTCTAAGTTCCATGAATGTGAGCCTTCATTTTCACATAAGAAAACTGAGAAATACAAGTCAAGCAACTTGCTCAAAGTCATAGATTCTGTAAGTAGGAGAGCCAGAATGTAAATATGGCAGTCTAACCCCAGGGCTGCATATGTGATTATATTTCATACTGCCCCTTATTACAGCAGGTAGACAAGTTCAAATAGCCTATGTTTTCACATGTCAAATAATTTCAAATATGATGAGTAATTAGAGGGTGACAGTGACAACAAACCTAATTTGTGATGAACCAAAGAAAGTGAAAAACCAAGCAAGAATGAGTCTTAAAATTTCTTCCTTCTGACTCTGTAAAGTGCCATGTAAAATTTTAAAGATTTTTAAGATTTTACATTGTGCAGTATGTCTCCCATACATCTACATTTTGGAACATGGCCTATTGTGAGATCTAACATTACTTCTAGGTAACTAACAGTAGTCTCTGCTTTGTTGGTGGACAGATATCTCTGTCATATCACCTTTATTATACTAAAATTCCAAAATACAGAGTCTGCCTGTCTTGGTTACTTTTCTCGTTGCTGACACAAGATACCTGATACCCAAAATCAAGGAAGGAAAGATTTATTTAGCTCACAGTTTGTGGAGGTTTCAGTCCATAATCAGTTGACTCCAAGGCAGGGTGATATGGCAAGAGGGGTCACAGTTGAAGATGGCAAAGCCAGCAAAAGCAAAAGGAGGAGCAAGCCTCTTTTCCTACCTTGTGTTGTATGCAGGCTACCCACCCTAGTGCAGGTGTGGCACTCATACCATCTCTCTCTGTTCTCCTCTTGCACAGGCTCAGGATGTTTATAAAGTGAGGCCCCTGGCCCCCTGCTGAGTTGAGCTGAAAATGCTGTAGCTGTTTCCTGAGGTGAGGGCATGAAAAGGTTAGGTGCAGGTTTAAAGAGCTGTCTTTGGGAAGCCCCCCACCATAACAGCATGAGGCTTTAGGGGGACATCCAGACACAAGTTGTAACACCACCAAAAAGACATATACACAGTTCAGGAAAAGAAAAATAATAAATGTCTGGAAGCTTATGGCCACTTTGAGCATCTCTCATAACTGCAGAAGCCAAATGTAACTTGTATTAACCCCATGATGTCTCAATAAATTTAGTATAAAAATATTTATACAAGTTTTACCTTTCCTGAAATGAAGTCCATCATTTTTTGATGGACTTTGTATACTAAGTTGGTTCGTTTCCACTCTTCAAAATTCTGCTTTTTATTGTGATAAAGTCACATGTGTGGATGCTCTGCAGCTAGATATCTATGGTCAAATTCACCTTCCATCATTATTGAATGTCCCTGTGTCCTGTGACAGTATATGACTTCAGGTTAAGTAGACACTCCTGTTCTCTTTTGGTGGCCATTTGTGTGAAATATCTTTTTCCTCCCTTTCTTTGATCTCTGTGTGTCCTTTGGTCTAAAGTGTGCTTCTCATAGAGAACATATACTATGGTTTGAATCTTTCTTTTTAATCTGTTCAGCCAGTTTATGTCATTTGGCTAGGGAACTAATCTGTGGAGCATCTGCAGTAATTCCTGGAAAGGAATGGCTTACTCTTACTGTCTTACTTATGTCTAATAGCTATTTTGTCCCTCTTTTCCTCTCCTGCTTCCTCTGTGTGTGTGTGGTTTTTTTTAACTTTCTATAGACACAAACTTTGATTCTTTGGTCATTTTCACTTATCTGTTGCCCATGGGTCTTTTATTTGTGGTTTCCCAGAGTTACATAGAATATCTTATGGTTACAGCAGTCTGTTTTACACCAATAACACTTACCGTCAATCTCTACTCCTTTACAGTTCCTTTTCTGCACTTCACTTTGATGTAATATAAAAAATTATATCTATTATATTGTACATCTGTTTACTTGGTTAATAAATTTATTATTTTATCTTTTAAATTCTATACTTGCATTAAAATTTCTTCACTTACCACCCTAACAGTATTGCAAGATTCTATAACTGTATGTTCACATTTAACATGAAAACTTAGGTTTTGTACACTTGTGTGTGTTGTCCCATAAGTACTGCCTCACACCTCCTGTCCCAGGCTGATGAACTCATCCTGCTTTCAGGAATCTGTGGAAGACGGGTTGGATTTGCTGAGTGCCTTGCCCTTGGTTGGCAGGGTTATCTTTGTTCAGCACTCCAGGTGCCTTACCCACCCTGTGGGGCCTGTAGGCACCGTCTGCTGACTCTGGCCACCTCATGGAAGATCCTGTGTGAGGCGAGGTGCTTTGTCCTGCTGCCTTTGACTTTGACTTTGACTTTGACAGTTTGGTGCCAATGTCTTGTTTTTAGATCTCTTGGTTTACCCTAGACTTTGACAGTTTGGTGCCAATGTCTTGTTTTTAGATCTCTTGGTTTACCCTAGTTGGTTTCTTTGAGCTTTCATCTATGTCCATTTCTTTGTCATATTTGAGAAATTTGGGGCTGTTCTTCATCTTGCTTCCCTTCTGACACACTGCCAGCACACACTGGTCTACCAATGGCAGCCTGTAAGGCCCGAGGCTCTCCACAAATAAACTGTCATCCATGTCACTCAATCTCTTGTGCTTAATGCAGCCTGCTGTCAATCCCCTCTGCTTAAATTTTCAACTTTGATACTGTACTTGTCAGTGTTAGAGTTTTTGTACTTTTTATATGTAGTTACCATCTCTTTGTTGATATTCTCATTTTGTTCATGTGTCGTTCTCTAACTTTATTTAGTAGGCCTTCTTGTTCCTACGGGGCTTATGATATTTTTATTTATTTATTTACTGTGTTTGTTTGTTTAACAGTGCTAGGCCTTGAGCCCAGGGCCTGAGGCATGTTAGGCAAGTGCTCAACCCTGAGCTACCTCCCTTAGCCTTATTTTGAATTCTTTGTCAAATATCTGTTCCCTTAGGGTCAGTCTCTGAGATTTAGTTGCTCCTTTGAGTTGGTCATATGTCCTGTTTCTGTGTGTGTGCCATGGCTCTTTATTCTGGGGTTCGGCATTTCAGGAGTCTGCCTCTCCTGCAGTCTCCTGGCTGATGCCGTGGTAATGACTGACTGTGGTCAGCCTCTGGGTGCTGCGGTTGTGACCTCTCTAGGCCCACGTATGTAGTATTCCACTCAGATAGGTTTCTCAGCACCTTTCTCTGGAACTTTTGCTGCAGGTTCCCCGATTACAGAGCCGTCTCTGACCTCTCCTTTGTTCTCAGCAGTTCTTGGGTATCCACGGTACACAGGTTTGGAGATGGAGGATGGAGAGGCTGGTGCCTTGGGCAGCCGCCAAAACAATGCTTCTTTCTCCTTGTCTCCTCCCAGTGAAGAAGTGGTGGGTCTGGTGTTTTCCCCCAATTGTGCCAACCTGTGCCAGCTTGGGGATGGACTCTGACAGGCACCCTGCAGCAGCTGTTCTCACCATCCCTGTCACTCGTGCTGGCTGTGCTCACACCTGGGCTGCTGCACTTCCTTGTGGCCTACGGTGTTGCATTGAACCTTTTGGACCACATGCTGACGCCTGCTGCAATCTACAGGTGGTCAGAGTTCGGGCTTCTCGTTCCACCCTCTTGCTGGCCCCACTCTGCTCCTATCATTTTTAATAAATAAAATCCTAAACTATGCATGTACATCTTTTCAGTATGCTAAGCCTTGCAGAGACCAAGTGCCCAAGCTGCAACCCAGAACCCACTGATTTATCGCCGAGTGCCAACACTGCTATTAAACTTGGCTGCTCGGCTGCTGGGGCGACTTGGCTCAAGTGCTGACAGGGAGGGCTCTGGGTACTCCCGTGCCGTGCCATGCAAGCTGTAGATCTGCCGCCACTGCTTCAGCGAGTCAAATACCCAGAGCAGAAATAAACTTTTTTTGTAACTGAGAACCAGAATTTTTGTTCATCAATTTTTCTTATTTGAACTACAAATGTGAATACATATGTATGGATAAAATATGTATTGGTTAAAATAAAAAATAAATATATATTAAAATTTTTTTAATTTTAAAAAATAAAAAAATATGTACCGGAAGCTCAGTTGTCCCTTGGCTATTTCTAGGCTTAACTTTGGAGTAAACTTATTTTACTCTGTTGTTATTGTTAAGTTATTCCTCTGCACAATAGCACAGCAGAGGAGAGTTATTAATGTAACCTTGCTATCCGTGTACCAAGAGCTACAGGTCTCCCTGTCACTTTCTCTTCATTCTTCCACCTATTTCTCACAGGTGAACATGTGAGAGGAGGACACTGTGGCTTATCACTTGTTTTCTAGCCCATTCTATAGAAATTTCTGAATTCTGTGTATATTTTAAGCTATTTTAGAATAGGCATTTAATTCAATTAGATCCAAATATGTTTTCATATGTATCACTATTAAAGGTCCAATTTATTTATTTGGCCTACAAAATGTTACTTTTATATGAACTACATAAATATGATTTTCAGATGTGAAAATATTTCTCTGTGATAAGTATCTTTTATTGTGTGCCTTTACAGGTAGCGTACTTCATAATATCCTATCGACTGTGTGGGACGTACTTGTTGGTGTGCTGATAGGAACTGTTTTCGGAGTTTTTATTCAATATTTTCCAAGTGAAGATCAGGTAAATTTAAAAATTTATATAGTCTGAGGAACTGCAGTTTGTTAGTTTTCTATCACCACAGTGGACAACCTGAAGTAGTTAACTGACAAGCATGGAGTTAACTGACTCTGCCTCACAGTTTAAAGGTTCCATTCCATGATCAACTAATCATTGTGGGCCTCTATCATGGCAGGAGTACACAGCAGAACAAATCCATTAACATTAGGAGCCAGGCAGCAAAAGAGGAAGGGCCCGGTGTGCCGCTGTCTCCTCTGGAGCATGCCTCCAACAGCGTCCAAACCACGGCATGTACATTAGACATTTATTTCCAAGGGTTGGACTTGGAAAAGTTGTGAAATACTAAATTCCATCCTTTACCCTCTCCCCACAAGGAGTCCTCCATGACTACTGTCTGCTTAAAACTGAGCTCAGCTGGATTGGTACAGGTTGACAATGGCCTTGACTAATGTCTCTGCTTCCTAATTTGTCAAATAAGGAATATCAGAAAAGCATACTTAAATCTGACCAGCTTCATTCTGCCCCACCCCTTTTCCACTAGATTGCCTATTAAGTTTGACGGTATTTCCTAACTTTCCCTTGAACATTTTGGGGAACAGATAGCTTCCCATTTATCTGTTTATTTTCTGACATAAATTTGTTCTTGCTCTTCTTTGACAGAGTCAACATTTTTAAATTAATACTTCTCTGTTCTCAAGGCTATACCATTACTCTTCCACTTTAACTTACCTGTAATAATTATTTTAACTAAAGAGATATTAAAATTTTATTTTTAAAATTCGGGTGGATAGCTTATATAGAACTAAAGATTATATGGCTCTCCCCTTCACTTTCAGTAAAACTGTTATAACCATTCTATTGATACTAGTATCATATATAAGTCAGAAAGTAAAAGTTTAATATTTGTAAATTTTATTACTAGAGATCAAGTTTGTTGAAATACTTAAGAAAATCAACATTTTAGACACTAACATATTGAGGGACATATAGCAAAAGGTCAAAAATAAATGATAGATGATGCCAACTCTTACATATTTAATATAAACCAATTTCTAAATATCTATTTCTAGGAAAAAGTTCCAATGAAGAGAGCATTCCTTATTTTGAGTATGTCTATTTCTGCTGTATTAGGCAGCCAGTACATTGGTTTACACGGAGCTGGAGGATTATTCACGCTAGTATTGTCTTTCACAGCAGGGTTGAAATGGGCCAAGGAGAAGGTGAATATTTTTTAAAAGATAAAATAACTTAGTTTTTATATATGTATGTCATAGTCAAGGAATTATACGTATCAATCAAGGAACTAAAATATTTAGGAAAAGTACTTAGAAATGTACCAAAATGCATTCAGAAATAGTCATTACATCAAGCTTCTCTTTTTTCATGTTTTATATAATATTATATAATTTACTAAAGTAATTACTCGTTAAAATTCTAGTAATGCAGTTCAGCCATGGAGACATTTTCATAAAATATTAAAACTTACTAAATAAAATGCAGAGCAATCTAAATCCAATTTAGGTGTACATCATTCATACTACACCATTCCTAAATATCTAACTCCTTTCGCAAAATTATTTCTTCTAACCAACCCTCTGTCTGTAGACATTTAGGTCTTTTCCATTTTTAATTAAAAAAAAAAAGGTGCTGCTATAAATAGTCTTATTCATGTGTCTTTTACACATTCTTCTTAGAAGTAGTTGCTTAGAGTAGAATTTATGGGTTAAGAAATGGTCTGAGGTTTTTTTTTGATAAGTACTGCCAAATTATCCCTTCAAAGAGTTTTCATTATTCTGCCAATGGTATAGGAGAACATCTAATACTTAATCAACTGGGTAAAACACGACATAGAACTTCCTTTTCTTTTTATATTTCTCTGACTAGTAGTGGTCTAAGCTTCTCTTCACATACTCTTTTTAAATTGATTCTTTTGGTCCATTCCTATTGCTGTATTTGCCTTTTTGTTTCTAATTTATAGTTTCTTTTTATGTTATGGCTACTGATACACACACATATATGTTGTGTATATGTATATATAATGTGTGTTGCACATAATTTTTGCTTATCTTTAAGTTTGTGTATAGCACCACTTGTATGAAGTTCTGTATAAAATAAAATTTCCTAAAGCCAAATCTATCAGATTTTCCTCTTGATTTTAAACTCAGCATCTTGCTTAAGAGAGACTTCCTCATCCAAGATTTTAGCATTATAAACATTATGAAGATATGCTGTAGTTTTGTGTTGTTGTTAGTCCTTCTCTGGTTTTGGCATCAGGGCAAAGCTGGCTTCATAGAATGAGCGTGGCAGCGTTCTGCTTGTTCCAGTTTCATTAAGACTTTAGGGAGTATTGGTGTTAGTTCTGTGCTGTAGTTCTGGTAAAGTTTAGCAGTGAATTCATTGGTTTCTGGACTTTTCTTAGTAGCTTTTTAAATACTGCCTTAGTGTCATTGCCTGTTATTGGTCTATTCAGTATTTTTATAGCTTCTTAGTTCAATTTTGGTAAATCTTATGTATCTAAGAACTTACCCAGTTTTTCTAGATTCTCAATTTGTTGGAATAGTAGTTTTCAAAATTAGTTTCTTATAACCCTTTGGATTTCAGTGGTGTCTGCTGTGATTTCACCTATCTCACTTCTAATTGTGTCGAGCTGTGTCTTCTGTTCCCTTCTTTTGCTAAGTCTGACTAAGAGTATATTGCTCTCATTTATCCTTGTCGTTGTCTCAATTTCATTGACTTCAGCTCTTACTTTTATGATTTGTTTTCTTTTACAAGTTTCGGATTTAGACTGCTCTTGTTTTTCTACCTTGAGATGCATCATTAGGTTATTGTTTGAGATCACTCTGTTTTTCTAATGTAGGCACCTATTCATGGCTATTTATGGTTCATAGAACTGCTTTGTTTCCCAAAGGTTTTGGTATGTTGTATTGCCGTTGTCATTTGATTCTAGGGACTAGAATCCCTGATTCTTGCCTGATTTCTTGCCTGATTTCTTCTGTGATCATTGATTATTCCAGAGTATATAATTTACTCTCCATGTGTTTCCATAGATTCTGTGACTTTGTTGTTGTTGTTGTTGATTTCTACTTTGCTTCCCTTGGGATATGATAGGATGCAAACTATTATTTCATTTTTCTTTTAAATGTGCCTTATGGCCTCAGGTACGGTGTATTTTGGAGATAGCGTCATGAATGCATCAAGAATGCATATTCTGATGTTGGATGAAACATTCTGTAGATGTATGATAATTCCTATTTGATCAATGATATGGTTCTATTCTCATATTTCTTTGTTGAGTTTTTATTTGCTTAACTTATTTGTGAGAGTGGAGTATTAAAATCTCCCTCTATGACTGTATTGGTGGCTGTCAAGTGATTTTTGGTTGTTTTGTGAAATCTGGTGTACATTCAGTGTGTAAATATTTATAATTTTTATCTCTTCCTGTTGAATTGTTCTCTTTATATTTTGTAGTGACTGTCTTTGTTTCTTCTAATCAATTTTGGCCTGAAGTTCCCTTTGACTGAGATTAAGATAACTACTCCTGCTTGCTTTGGGGCTCAGCTGCATAGGGTACTGTTTTCCACCCTCTCACTTTCAGTGTGTGTGTTTCTTTGTAGATAAGATGGCGTCTCTTGTGGGTGCCATGTACTGTAGTTGGCTTTTTCTTTTTGACCTAATCTCCTCACCTGTGTAAAGTGATTGGGAAGTTGAGTCCATGTATGTTGAGTACTGTTACCAAAAAGTATTTGCTTGGCCAGCAGTTTAGCTCAGTGGCGTAAGTGCCTGCTTGGCAAGCGCAAGATCGTGAGTTCCATCCCCAGTACCAAAAAAAAAAGTCAAAAAGTATTTGCTGATTCCTGTTATATTATTTTTTCAGTGCTGATTTGATTCTATTTTACTTTCATTTAACTACTATCCCAGTTAGATATAACCTTTCCTTAGGGCTTTTGTTGATGCTAGCCTCACTCTTTCTGTTTGGAATGCCCTCAGGTATTTTCCCCATTGCTGGCTTAGTAGTCATGAATTTCTTCAGATTCATTTTGTCATGGAAGTTTCTTATTTCTTTTTCAGTTTTAAAGGATAATTGCAGGACATAGTAATTTTGGTATTTTTTGTTTATATTGTTTTGGCATGTAGTTCTTATCTAAAATTTCTATGAACATTGTTAAATAAGAATATATGCACACATGTGTATGTGTATTTATACACATATGTGTACTTATAATAGGTAATATATATTCATATATATCCATATAAAATTGAGTAATTTTCAGCGATTTATTCATATTATAATTATTTTGGATGCTTCTTTTAACATAAGCTAAATTCTCACACACACACATATATAGAGAGAGAGAGAGAGACAAAGAGAGACTCATATATATTCTACTTATCCTATTAATTTTACTTATCTATTCTATTTCTATGCCAGTACCACTCTTGTTTTAAATCAGTGCAATTTTGTATCACAAAATACAATATAGAAGCTGTCCCTTCATTTTACTTCTTGGCCCATATTCATTCATTCATTCATTCTTTTTTTTGTCATTGTTTTGCTCTGTTTTTTTTTTTTTTTTTTTTTTGAGAAAGGGTCTTACTATGTAGTTTAGGTCTGGCATTGAACTTACTGTGTAGCCCAGGCTGGCCTTGAATTTACAGGGATCCTCCTGCTTTGGCCTCCTGTGTGCTGGGATTACAGATGTGTACCACTATTCCTAGCCCCTGTATTCTTTCTTAGATTAACTTTAGAATCTGCTTGAGAAATTGTCTCATTTTGTGTAGTATTCCAACATAATCATGATTATAAAACTAATTAAATGATTAATAATTCATTAAATACAATTAAATATAAAATAAAAACTAATATAAAAGAAATAATAAATGGGTTTCAAACATTAAAAGTAACAAATAGGACAATATGCTATAAAGCATAATGTTTTCCTTTTTTGCCTCTTTTTAAAACTTTTCTAAGTGGTGCTCAGAAAATCCAGTCATCAATGGAATAATTATGAAGGCAATTTATGCCCCAAGCAATAGACATCAAAGTTCTTATGTATCTGTAATGAACAACAAGCCCAGGCGGAGACTAAAATCTCTTCCTGCAGATTCCTGGAGAAAAGCCAGAGAGCTGTTGGGCCTTAGGGGCCTTCCTGCCATTCCCCTGTGAGCTGTGAAAGGGCTTGGAGAGGGATGCATCCCCAGAAGCAGGAGGGAGCTGGACAGGCAACCACAGAAGAATCTAATACACATTTTTTGGTTGAGATTTAAGGGAAAATAATTTGAAGTAATCAACACAAGTCCTTTGGAAGCAGACCTAACAGATGACATTTCAGGTTCACTCTCCTGGCGTGGGGTTCCGAGATCATTGAGTGTGGCAGTCTCCCCAGCTGCCTTCCGGGAGCCCAGTGTGTGTGTGTGTGTGACCACGTGCATGTTCTCTGCATGCAGGACTAGCTTCTGACTCTGTTCAGTGACCTCACAAACACAAGCTGGACTCTTACTGTATCCTGCTGGGATGCCAAAGACCTCTCGTACTCTGTGACGTAATGACCTCATAATACTGTTTGTTTAATAGCTTTGTGAGTTTCTTTTAATCAAATTCTACATAACTGTTTTTTTTGTTTGTTTGTTTTGTTTTGTTTTTGAGACAGGGCCTCACTGTGTAGTTGAGGCTGGCTTTGCACTCTATGTAAATGTCGAAATAAAAGATTAGCCTACTCCATTTTTATTAATTAAGTTTTAACATTTCTCATAAAAATAAAATATCTTAAGTCTATTAAATATTAAATGACTTTAAATTTTTGAAATGTACTTTTCTTCATGTAGCCACAATAACTGTAATTATATAATTATAATATATTTCTCTTTTCTTCAGACTAGAGTCCAAAAACTTATTACAAATGCATGGAATATTTTTGAACCTCTTCTTTTTGGCTTAGTTGGATCAGAAGTATCTGTTTCATCACTTAAATCAAATGCTATTGGTAAGAATAATTACAGCACAGAAGGTACAAGATTCAAAAATATTTAGAAAAACTATGAATACTATTATTTTTACTTACAGCATTTAAGTTAGCTTTAGTATTTAAGTAGCTGTGAGAACCTTTTTTAAAAACTCCATGTTAACACACTGTTTTTTGGTTATTTGTTTGTTTAACTAACGAGAGCCCTGAACATCTTCCCTGAGTGATCTAAGGAAAGAGATGAAGATTCTTTTCTCAGGGGAAAATGCTAGATAGCATCAGACGCTTTCCTACTGCTTTCCTTTAAGTGTTTGTCCAGAAGTCTGTTAGTGCCTGGCAAGCGTGAGGTTGTGAGTTCGATCCCCGGCACCAAAAAAA
>PVJX010003856.1:0-102459 GCA_004027295.1 Dolichotis patagonum
CCATTGATCAATTTCTGTTTTTCGGTTCAGAAAGCCCTGGAATTCTTTCACTATATGCATGGCTTTATACTATTGTGTTATGTTTGATATTATTGTAATTGAAACTATGCTCAACTATAGCAGAGTAAGAGATATGGTGTTAGATACTGTTGATGTCCAGTTGACTTAATGTAAAGTACTGTGTTGCCTATGTTGTCCTGTTCTGATCTGCTCTATAGTGCCCCCTTTTGTTTTATTCTCTTTTAAATAAAAAAAAAAAAAGAAAGAAAAATCCCTAGAGAGTAGCAGAGAGGTGGCTCTATTCCTGGGTGAGCACAGAGGGTAACCTTGGGGACTGTGAATGGCTCCTCACTTGCTCCTCTCTGGAGCTCTCCTCTGCTCCAATTCCTGGCCACCATGAGCTGAGCAGCTTGCTCCACCATGCCCTCCTGCCTTCATCCTCCTGCCTGGAGACACTGACCACGGACTGGATCTCCAAAACCATGAGCCAAGTAAACCTCTTCTCCCTAAGTTGTAGGTGTTAGGTGTTTTGTCCCATTGACTGGAAAGTAACTAATCCCACACCTCCAGGACTTCATGTGTCCCATTTTTCCAGATTAGCTAAGCAGGGGCGGCCACCGCAAAGAGTGACAGGAGCTTACTGTGTCCCAGTATCCTGCTCAGTCCTACATCTTTCCAGTGATGCAGGAACTCCAGAGTGGTCTAGGAGATGAGAAGAGGGTGACCCAGGATGGAAAGTCCAGGTGTAGGCTCCAGAGGAAATTCAGTGACAGAGGGAATCAGCCATGGAAGCCAGCACAGTAACTGGAAAGCCAGTGAGTGAGAACAGGAGAGGTGCTTTGGAAAAGCATGAAGAAAGTCAGAGTTAAAATTCCCTGGTAACTGCTTCTATTCTTCTACTACCATTGGTTTTATCTATCACATTGTGTCTTATTGGGATTTGAATATGTGTGATAGTATAAACAAAATTTTTTATTGAAAATGAGATATTATAGTACCCATTGATCATTCTCTGTTATTCGGTTCAGAATGCCCTGTAATTCTTTCGCTCTTTGAATGGTTTTATACTATTTTGTTATGTTTGATATTATTGTATTTGAAACTATGCTCAACTATAGCAGAGAAAGAGATATTGTGATAGCTACTGTTAATGTCTGTTTGTTTTACTGTAAAGTACTGTGTTGCCTATGTTGTCCTGTTCTGATCTGCTCTGTTCTGCCCTCCTTTGTTTTATTCTCTTTAAAATAAAATTTAAAAAAAAACAAATTGAAAAACAAAATTCCCTGGTAACTGTATACGGTGTAGGGAGGAAGTAAGATGCTATTAAAGTATACAGTGTAGCATAGCTATGTTAATGGAGGACTGATAAACTGTGGACCTGGGATCTGTGTTAAAAATACAAACCTGGTTTTGCAAGTAATTTTTTTATTTTTAAAATGAAAAACTAGTAAAAACAATGATACAGAATTTCTGAACAAAGTTATAGGAGATTAGCCATGGATAATATACTGTGCATGGTTATCTTCAAAATAGTTTGCAAATGATTTTAACTAGAGAAAAAATGGCCACACGGTGGCAGTAAAAGGTAAGAGATGAGGCCTCATAACACTTTTTAATACCTAAGTTTAAAGCGCACCAAAACTTCAGTGAACAGTGCCTGTACACCATTCTAAAACCACACACACAAATAAACAAAAAATCCTAAACACTGCAGTTCTTTGACCAAAATTGGCTTCTTAGGGAAAATAATGTTCGACTGTTGACTGTGACATTGATGCCTCCCTATAACTCTGTATTCAAGTTTGAGCCCATGTTCTTACAAATAAATTCTAAGTTATATTTTAAAGAAAATTTTAAACAGCACAAGACAAGCTTTTCCACCGGATGTGGTGACACATTGCTGTAATCCCAACACTTGGGAGACTGAAGCAGGAGGATTGCAATTTCAAGGCCAGCGCTGGCTACATAGTGAGCTCAAGGCCAGCCTGGAATACACAGTGCAATCCTGTGGCAGAAGGAAAGAGAGAGAAGAGAGAAGGAAAAGGTACTAGGAAAAAAGACAGGTGGAAGGAAGGAAGGAAGCAAGCAAGCAAGGAAGGAAGGAAGGAAGAGAGGAAAGGAGGGAGTAAGGGGACCTCAGCTTTTCCCAGGTTGTGGGATTTGAGGCCCAGGCCACCATAGAGCTCTTCCCAGTCTCCTGGGCACATGCAACATTCTGGATTCTACGGCTTCCTGCCAGTCCTGCCTCTGTGCCATGGCTGGTGAATCCTGTAGGCCTCAGGCTGGGACCCCTAGGGCCTGGGCCTCTGTGTGAGCTCTGTACTCCCCCAGGTCCTGGTCCGCACTCTTCACAGCACTGCAGGGATAGAAACTGTGGGGCCCTGCTCACCTGAGGGAGAGACCCTGCTTGCAGGGCACTTCCCCTGGGACACCAGAGATTCCCTTCCTTGGAGGAGCATGGAGCCAGAGGATGGGGGGAGGGAGGAGGCAGGGGAGAAGAGGAGGAGAGGAGGGGAGGGGAAGGAGGAGAGGGAGAAGAGGAAGAGGGAAGGGAGAGGAGGGAGGGGAGAGGAAAGCACAAGGAGGGCCCCCTTCCCTTGCAGTTGCGCCCAGCGCTGTGTGCACCTCCCTGCGGGCCAGGTCTCCTCTGCGGGACCCGCACCAGCACACAGGCGCTCTCAGACCTAGGCGGAGCACACCACGCTGAGCTCAGCCCACAGTGGGAGAGCTGTGCTTCCAGGGCTTTGAGTCGAAGCCCCTGCAGACTGCGGCCTCTGCTCTCCAGTTCCGTAAATCCTCCAGCGCAGGAAGGAAATCAAAGCCAGAAGTCACACGCTAATCCTCTGCCCCGGGAGTCACGGCAGCTCTGCACGGGCCAGGGCCGGCGGCGGGGGACACAGGTGTCCCCGGGGACCCCAGGTCCTCGCGCCTGCGTCTGTCCGGCCAGGTTCCCGCGGCTGGACGCCAGCGGAGCAGAACTCGCGGCTTCCCCGCGTCCACGGAGCCTCGGGCCGCACCGGCGCGGTGTTGCTGCTGCAGCGCTTTCCCTGCTCGCCACGGTCCGCACGCCTGACAGCGGCGCCGAGGCCGCGGGGGAGTCGCGGCCAGCTGGGCTCCTGTGCACGCAGCTCGCTGCTGCCCACGGCTCTGCGGACCTCGCCCACCGCACCGGCCCCTTCTCCAGTCCGCCTGCCCGGGAGCCGGCCCCCCTCCAGTGCGCACAGGCGGGCGAGGTGAGCTAGGACAGAGAAAGCTGCACTCAGGCGCGGTCAGCGCTGAGCAGCGCGGAACCAAGTCAGGGCAGGGCGCTCAGTGGGCAGGGCGCTCAGTGGGCAGGGCGCTCAGTAGGCAGTGCGGCTCAGTGGACAGTGCAGGTCAGTGGGCAGTGCGGCTTAGTGGACAGTGCAGTGCAGGTCAGTGGGCAGGGCGCTCAGTGGGCAGTGCGGCTCAGCGGGCAGTGCGGCTTAGTGGACAGGGCGGCTTAGTGGGCAGTGGTTGCCTGGCGTGCATGAGGCCTGGCTTCAGTCCCAGCGCTGTACACAAAACTGAACCTTAATTCTGTTTTAAACAAAAACCAGGAAAACTCAAACTCACCACGTTAATGTGATGTGAAAATCAGAACTGTTCTGCGGTATTGAAGCGGCCGGACACCCTGCCCCTCCTGCCAGAGTACACGCTGGGCTTCAGGGAGGGCGCACCTCCTATGCTGAGGGGCTCAGCTCGGCCACCGGACTGACACCTGCTGTCCCAACCGTCACCTCTGCCGCCTCCGCGGCTTCACTTGCCGTGGGGCTGCCATGTTCTCCTCTCAGCAGCATAGCTGTGACGGAGCTGATTGATGCCTGCATAATTAATTAAAAACATGGCAGAGAGGCAAAGAAATTGATAAGAGGACCTGAGGCCTGTCAAACACTATCATGCTAATTATTTTAAAATTGGAATACAAGGAGAGCGTAATTATTTAGATTTGTTTTTAAATATTTTATTTAAGTTAATTTTTAATTCGCACACAAGACTTTTAAAACACGCATATGAATGGTATGTTTCCATCACTTCCGGGTTCAGGGAGGTCCCCGAGGAGGAGGCTGAGGACTCCAGGCGCCTGCATAGGTGCCCAGGTCTTAGAGGAGAGGCCTGGCAGGAGGCACAGGCAGGCTCAGCAGGGGAGCGGGAGGCAAGAGCAGACTGCAGAGGTGCTGGCCCCCAGGGCCGGGTGTGCTGGTGCACAGGGAAAAGCCGTGCTTCGCTGCTCAGGCCGGGCCAGGTCTGGTTTTGCAGGCCTCTCTGGACAGCCCCGCCTGCTGAGGGCTCCCTGCCTGGGGCACTTCCGCTTTCAGAGGCTCCGCAGGCACCCACGGCTGCTTAGGTTAAGGCCGTAACAGACTGGCAACCCGGTGTCCTGCTAAATCCTCTGTCTCGGTGTCTTTGGTCTCCAGGGGGCCAAGGTGGGTTCTGTGCACCCTGGGCCAATCCACCCTGTGCTGCCAACTTTCAGGCAGACCCTCCCTGAGCGAGGAGAAGGCCTCGGCAGGCAGAGCAGGACGACGGGCCCAGTCCTCTGAGGAAGAGGAGCCACGGTGAGGGCCAAGCCTCCTCCTGTTTCCATCACACTGGGCGCAGGAGGCCCAGGTGTCACTGGTTGCTGTTCTATCGTTGTTTGGTTTTTGTTTGTTTTTAAGCGACAGCGCCTTTCAAGCCCCTGACTGGCTCAGAAAAAACAGCCCACACTTTTCCAAGCACCAGGCTAAGTGGTCCTGGGGTGGCCTCTGTCTTGCTTTGATACCTAATATATTATGTAACAAACTCAAAAGCCTGCACAGAGCCTCCAGTTCTGGTTGCTTTCAGTTGCTGGCTTTGGTCCCTGAGTTCAGAGGTCCCCTGTGTGGACAACACCACCTACTCCTGGGTCCCCAAGGCAACAACCCCTCACACTGCTGTCCAGACCTGGGAGGTGGCTTCATGTGAGCCTGGCAGGGGCCCAGGGCAATTGTTGATGTCAAGGCTGCCCACTGGGCTGGCTGAGGCCACCGTTTTCTAAGCATGGGGCCCAGGAGCACCTCTGAGTCGGTGACAGATCTCACGCTTCCTCCTCCTGCCTGCTGCCTTCTCAGAAGAGACCTCACTGCTCCTCCTGTGGGCACCCGAGGCCTGTGCCTCCCAAGGCAGGCGGAGGCCTCGCTGGGCCACAAACCTGGACGGCTTAGGGGTGACCTCAGTGTTTCAGGGATGGGAAGACCAGGCCTGACCTGTGCACTCCACAGTATTTATTCCCGCAGAAACACTCGAAACCTAGCTTTGTGCCACAGGCTGTGCTCACCATCTACAATCCCCCCACTGCTCAGCAGCACCTGGGCCCTCTGATCCCCTCGGGCTGGCACTCCTCCAGCCTTCCCTGGAGGCCCACTGTCTCAACTCATCACACCACAGGCCAGTGAGCTCACGCCCTGCTTGTCTGCTTGCGCCTGGCTCATTTCACATAAGACAACCATCTCCAGCTCCACCCACACCATCACAGGCTGAGTTTCACCTTCTGTCTGCACAGCATCCTAAGGTGCATGTGGTCCAGTTTCCTCATCCATCCAGAGCTGGCGACGCTGTCATTTCCACGTTGTGGTTCTCTTGAACAGTGCTGCGCTGAGCATGGTGTGACGTGTCCTCCACACAGCTTTTCCATTCGCTTTGCAGCGGTCCCCAGGGCTGCACCACAGGCCACTCCCGGGTACTTCTGCTTTGAATCTGGTAAGAAACACTGCCCTGCTTCCCACAGTGCCTGTACTAACTTAGATGCCCCCTGCCATGGGGGCATCCTCTCTGCCTCTGCATCAATACTGGTTATCTCTTGTCTCTGACAGTAGCCGTTCTTCCTAGAGAAAGGCAGTGTCTCACTGTGGTTTGGGTTTACATTTCTCTGATGATTATTGCTGAGCATTTTTTCATATACCTGTTGGCTTTTGTATTTCTTCTTTTGAGAAATGTCTATCTAATTAAGTTGTTTGGGGTTTTTCTGTTGAGATTTGAAGCTTGCATGATAATGTTCACATTAACCCTTTGTCATGTGTATGATTTGCAAATATTTCCTCCCATCCTGTAGTCTTTTCACTCTGTTGTTTCTTTCACTGTGCAGTTTTTTAGTTTGATGATGTGGTCCCATTTGTCCGTTGGATTTTGTTTCCTGAACTTTTAAATCTTACCCAAGATAATGTTTGTCTGTTCTAATGCCCTAAAGCATTTCTCCCAGGTTTTCATCCAATAGTTTCATTGTTTCAGTACTGTAAGTCTTTAACCCATTTAGGGCTGACTGTTGTAGCTGAGGAGAGATGGGGGTCTAGGGTCATCCTTCTGCATGGGGATAGCCAGTCTTACCAGCACCTTTTAATGAAACGATGGCCCTTTCTCCTCCTCTGCTGGAATTCTGTTGGCTGCAGATGCATGAGTTTGCTTCCAGCCCTCTCTTCCTTCCATCAGCCTACGCATCTGTTTTTATGACAGCACTGAGCCGTCTGGACTGTTCCAGCATCGCAGGATATTTTGAAGTCCGGTAGTGTGTGATGCTATCTGCTTGGTTCTTTTGCTCAAGGTGACTTCCTGTTAGAGTTTTTTATGAGTCCATACAAATGCTAAGGTTAGTTTTCCTAGTTCTGTGAAGAATGTCCTTGAGATCCTAGCAGAAATTGCATTGAATCTGTGAATTATTTTGGGTAGTGTATCTGGATATTCCCCAAAGCCTCATGTACTAAAAGCAGGGCTTTGAGGGAGGTGACTGAATTTTGGGGTCACAATAGCTAAATGTGCAGTTAGGAGGTGGGGCCTGGTTGGAAGAGGCCGGTCATGGGGCATAACCTGGAGGCACCTCTCCCTCTTCTGTCCTGGCTTCTCTCTGCTTCCCAGCTGCCATGGCATGAGCAGCTCCCCTGCACCAGGCCCTTCCACCAGGCCACCAGCCCTGGAAGACTGAAACTCCTAAAGCATGGGCCAAAACAAACCTCTCCTCCTTCAGCCTGTCAGTGTCAAGTATCATGACTCAGGGACAAAGAAAATATGTTAGGTTTTTGTCACTATCACAAAATACCTGTGCCTTATTTTGGGCAGTTATGTTAGCTTTCTGTCTCAAAATATCTGAGGTTAAGCAAGTGAATGGGAAGAATTCTCTGGGCTGAGAATTTCAGAGGCTTCAGACCATGGCCCCTCAGTCTCGTCATTTCAGGCCTTGGTGAAGCAGGCATCACAGCAGGCAGCGCACAGAGCAAGGTGCTCGCTGCGCAGCAGCCGAGAAGCAAGAAGACAGAGGAGGAGGAAAGGCAGGGTCCCATGTGCCCACCAGGGCACACTTTCCCGTTTCCTCCAGCCGGGCTCCACCTCCTAAAAATTCTATTACCTCCCAGGAGCACCACACACAGGACAAAGCCCTCCGCACATGAGCTTGTCTGTGTGGGCGTTAGGGACCATACTGCAACTGGTGGTCTGGACATTTCAACAGTGATTCCCTGCCCACAAGCAAAGGACATCCTTCCTGATGTGTGTAGGTGCACGTGTGTGCGTGTTATGTGTGTAGCCTCTTCAATGTCTTGCATCAGTGTTTTCTAGTTTTCATTGTTGAGATCTTTTGCTTTTTTGATTAAATTTATTCCCAGGCATTTTATTTTTTGTAGCTATTGTAACTGGCATCACTTTCTTGATTTCTATTTCAAAGTGTACACTCTTAGCATATAGAATCCGACATTCATTTCTTACTTGGGGTTGTGGGATTTTCTGCATTTAAGATTACGTCACCTGCGGCATAATCAACAGTGGCAATCTGCCTTCTTTACCAATTTGAGTGCCCTTTCTTCCTTTCTCATGTCTAAATTCTTTAGATAGATTGAATAAAAATGCTGAAGGGAAACATCCTTGTCTTTCCCAGATTTAGCAGAGAAGGTGTCTAGCTTTCCACAGGCAGCATAATATATGGCTTTGGTCATGTTAAAGTATGTGCTCTAAGCTTATTTATCATGAAGGTATATTGAATGTGATTGCATGCCCTTTCTGCAGCTGTTGGTCATTTTGTTTTTCTTTTTCTTTTTTTTTTTTTTTTTGTACTGGGAGTTGAACTCACGGCCTTGTGCTTGCCAGGCAGGCACTTAAGCCACTGAGCTAAATCCCTGGCCTGGTCATATTGTTTTTCTCTTCCATTTTTTGTGGGGTACCACCTTCACAGATTTATATGCATTGAACTATTCTTGCATATCTGGGATGGTTCACACTTGCTTGTGGTAAATAATCTATGTAATGTGCTGTTGAATTTGGCTTGCTAGGGTTGTGCTAAGGATTTTTGCAACTATTTTCATCAAGGATATTGGCCTGCAATTTTCTTTCCTTCTTTTTAATGTGCTTGTCTGGTCTGATAACAAGATAATGCTAGCTTTGTAGAATGTACTTAAGAAAATTCTCCTGTTTTGTTTTTTGGAATTTAAGAAAATCTAGAATTAGTTCTTTAAAAATTTGGTAGAAATCAGCAATGAAGATGTATGATCCAGGCTTTTCTTTGGTGTGAGACTTCATTCTATCATTCTATCTTCAGTCTATCTTCAGTTCTATCTCTTTATTTGTTTTCATGCTTCATGATTCAGTTTGGGTGAGGTATGTCTCCAGGAATCTGTTCCTTTTTCTAGATTTTCAAATTTATTGTTATGTAGTTGTTCATAATACTCCTTAGTTTTTGCATTTCTCTGGTGTCAATTGTCTTCCTTTTAAACTCTTTAAGTCTCATTTCTCTCACAGTCTAGCTAAGATTCTGCCAATTTTGTTTATCTTTTCAAAGGTCCAGATCTTTCTTACTTCTCCCCTCTGAGGGGTGGTGGAGGGACCTCCTGCCTGTCGTGGCTCCAGCACGTAGTGGTCCAGGAGTAGGAGCCTGAGGTCAGCCTGGCCCTGGGGCTGAGGCCTGGCTGAATTCCCTCTTCTTCACCCATCAGGAGACGCCTATCTCTCAGCCTGCTTGGGGCTATGGAGGTGAGCAGCCCAGGCTGTCCTCCCTGCCTTCTTCCATGCTTGTTCTCATCATTGTACCAGGCTGGGTCCTAGGACCTCTCCGCTGGCTGTTTCCTCTTTCGAAGGTCATCTGTCATGTGATGAGCTGCTCAGCTGCTGTCTGTAGGGCTGCAGTCACTGGTTGGTCAGAGGCACTGACTTGCTACCTCCTACTTTTAAATCTCATGCAGATGATTTAGGATTCCTCAGATGTCTGGAGACCCACCCAGTAAACGTGGCTCCCAAATTCCACCCTGTGCGACCACTTCTTCTCCAGTGAAAGGACCAATACTTACTTGCTCATGATGTCGATTTCAGCACAAAGGTCTGTCCTAAAACTGTTCCCTAAACCTTCTGAAGTTCCATGAGGTCTCTTCCTGCCCTTTCTAACCTCAAAGCACTCCCTGGCCGTAATGCTTAGTGATTCATCTGAGCTCTTGCAGATGTACGGCTCCTTCTGTGGATGGATTTAATGTTGATTCCATTCAGGTCACAGGGAGTTTCTGCCTGGCCTGCAGCAGGTTTTGTCCCACCCTGGAGGGCAGCAGTAAATCATCCTTTTCTAATTCCATTCTTAGATCCCTAAGTGGTCCAGAGAGCCAGCATCACACTGATGTTGGGAAGCCCTCTCTGATGTCCATGTACTCACCCCCCTCTGTGTGGTGGCTGGGAAGCCATCCACATTGAGGTTGAGGCACTCACAGGTGTTGGCCTGGGCCTTGGACAAGCAGGCTCCGAAAGGGACCGGCAGGGGAGGTCCTTGCTGCAGTCAGCACCTTGAAAGGGACAGAAAGAAAGGCCAGGAGCCCCCAGTGACACTGTCAGTGATCTACTGGGAGGAAAGACAAAAGGCTTGGGAAGAGCCGTCAAGCAGCCAGTTCCCAGAAGCTAAGCCAAACCAGCCCCCACCAAACTCCAAGCCTAACCTGAGTCAGTGTTGGAGCAGCTGGGGAGGAGGGAGCCCACCACCAGTGAGCTGTGCCCCACCAGGTCCTCCCAAGGTGACACCCAAGGGGCCTCTGTGGTCCTTGACTTGCTTCTGCTGGGTAAAGTACCTGCAGAGAAACCCCCAAATTGGGGAAAGTCCCTCTGGCTCTGGCTCAGTCCATGGTCGTGAAGGGTTCTGGGTGGGGGCACGGGCCAGGCACAGTGGAGGGTGCCCACTCACCTCACGGCACCAGGAAGCAGAGAGAAGGGGCCAGGGTCCTCATCACCCACTTCCCTCCCTCCCCGCAACAGCCCCTGCCCCTGGCAAGGAAGCTCCAGACAGCCCAGCGCAGACAGATGCCCCGCCACGCAGCTCAGTTCTGATACATCTGTCCCTGCAGAGATGCTCACAGGAACCCTGGCGCTCTGGCTCTCCAGCCCGGCCTCAGCCAGTGTTTGGGCCCAGCTCAGCTGCTTTAGTAGTGGTGTCTCTGTTGAGGGCCGGGTGTAGCCCCAAGTTCACTGTGTAGCCCCAAGTTCACTGTTGGGAACTGAAGCCCAGAATTCCTGTGCTCCTGGCCCTTGGTATAGGGCCCTGAGGTAGTGATAAGGACCTGACAGAGGCATAGGGTTGGCCCTGGGTGGCACTGGTGGCTCTGCAGGGACAGGCAGAGTGTCAGGCTGCACACCTGCTCTGTGTGGCCCTCTGTCACTCTATGTAGAAGGTCTCAGGTGTGGGTTCCCAGCCTCCAGAACCACAAACCAAGTGATCCTCTTTCTCCATCAATGTCTGGTCTTGGGTACTTTGTTGTAGCAACAGAACATAGGCTGAACGCTTACAAAGTACACAGCGAGCATCACAAGCTACTTCAGAGCTCAGTCATGACTGAGAGATCTGTACAGAGAGGAGATGAGAACAGTTTAATTACTCTGATTTGACAGTGGAGAAAGAGTTCTTTTTGTCCCCTCCCCCAGCACATGGGCTGCCTTCAGGTCACAGCCAGAGCCTCCACCCTGCACCCCCTCCCCTGCTCTCCCTAAGTGACCTCACACAGGGCTGGGGACATCCTGGCCAGCTCCAGAGAGGCTGAAAAAGGGCAGATGGACATTTCTCCCACTGGTTGCACTGAGGAAGCCATCCCAGCTCAACCTGGTTCTGGGTGTGGGTCCAGCCTGACCCTGGTGTGGAACAACTCCACGCCCAGACGCCATTCCAGACAGCTTCCAGTGAGTGTGGGCTCTCAGCACAGGTGCAAAACGTGCATGCATTCGTGCTAAACACACAAACAATGAGAGTTGTTGAGTGAATAGTCAAGCGAACAGACATGGAAATGCATATCCTGTTTGCTTTCTTTGGTGTTTATTTCTTGTCCATATCCCAAGAGGAAATAGGGCAGGTACCACAAAAGAAAGAGCCACAGAAAAGACTGAGTGTTTTCACTGAGATCTCAGAGATGAAGCTGCTCAGCTGAACAGGAAGCTGATGCTGATGCTGCCTGCTGAGGTTCTGTGCGTTGTCATGGTTACTGAAGCCACCTAGACAGCTCTGAAGTCACTGTGGGGGTGGAGGCTGTGACACAGAGAGGGGATTTGGCTTTTTTCAATAAGACAACAGCTTCCCAGCTTCAGTCCTGAGAGAGTTTAGTTTTCCCACAGTCCTCTCATTTAAAGGTAATGAGCAATGTGGGGTTTTTTGTGACACCTTCTTACTATTAAATGTTAGTTCAAAAAAAATCTATGACACTTTTCAACCAAGCAAATAGCTACAAACAAGCTTTATCCACAGGCTACTGAATGTCAGCCTCTCCCCACCATGAGGCCTTGTGAAGACTCATATCATCAGGCCTCGTAAACCTAGTATAAGAAAGACACCAGCATGTTGGATTTTCAGACTTGTGCCTTCTCTATGGCCCCTAACCTCAAATCCATGCCTGTGCCTGTGCCCATCCTCCCCAAGTTCAGGGCTGATCTTATAGGTAAACATCATTCAAATGAACAGTTCGATTTTCTGTAAGATTCATATTGTCTTATTTTTCTGTCATTCCTGGGACAAAATACCCCACACCCAAAATGAAAGAAGAAAAGGTTTATTTAGCTCACTATTTATGGAGGTTTCAGTCTATAGTCAGCTGGCTCCAAGGCAGGGTGGTGTGGCTAAGGGGCAGCCATTCATGGCAGCCTCAAGCAACAATAGCTAAAAGGGGAAAAAGGGAAAAAAGCATCCCTCCTCCCTTCCCTTTTGTTGTATGTGGGTTACCTGCCCCCGTGCAACACTCATGAGGCCAATCCCAGTGCTTGACAATGAACCAACCACAAACACTAGGCTCAGCCACCTCCATGACTGCATGAGGCTTGTCTAGGGACATCCAAGCACAAAGCATAACATATATTTTACCTGTGGTAATAGTTTTTCTACATCACACCTTTTTGGGGGGGGGTATTGAGGATAGAACTTAGGACCTCATGCTTGCCAGGCAGGCGCTTAAACCACTGAGCTAAATCCCTGGCCCTACATCACACCTTTTAATAGTCACTAAGTTTAGTCAGTGAGATCCTTGGCTTGTGAGAGTTTTTACCCATCTCTCTCAGTTACTTTTCTCATTGCTGAGACAAAACACTCAACACTCAAAGTTAAGAGGGAAAGGTTTATTTAGCTCACAGTTTGTAGAAGTTTCAGTCCATCATTGGCTGACTCCAAGGAAGGGTAGCTTTGCAGATGACAAGAGTCCATGGTGGGCAGAAGACACCAAAACAACTAGGGAATTTAAGCATCACTTTCTTTTATCCTTCTATCCTATCCAGGCTACTGAGATTAGAGTGGTGCCCAACCAACCAGTGGACCAATGTAATAATCGCATACCCTTAATCCCAGGATCACACAGTCTAGATCAAGTCGCCTCTGAAAATGACCACATAGGGCTTTGGGGGGACCTCTGGACATAAGCTGTTACACTGTCCATCCATGAGACCGGCCTCTCTGGTTTGCATGGACCTCGTGTTCACAGGCTGTGGGATGTTGGTACCATTAGTCACCACTCCTGACTCAGAAGGCATCAGGATGGGGGAGAAAGTCATTATCTACTCAAGGCCTGATCCCACAATTTAAATGTTTGACTGGCTCCTGAAATCCCACAAGGATGCACAGCCACAGAAGTGCTAGCTTCTGTGGAAAGTTAAAGTAGGACATCTTGTCACCATGGCTACAGTGTCCCTCAGGTAGGCTCCAACCAAAAAGATCAGCTCTGTGACCAGGGACAGAGACAACAGCTAACAACAGGGACAGCCTTTCAAAGGACAGGTCCCCAATGGGAAGCAAGCATTTAAGTGTTTCCTAATCCCCATCTTTTCACAGTGATGAGTCTCCTTGGACTTGTTTTTCCCCTCATTATTACTGGTGCACATTGTGACACAGGTCAGTGGGTTTCATCTTGGCGGAGTTACACATGCAAAACAAATTGTGCTTTTCTTACTGAGCTGTAGGGAGCCCAGGTCTCCCACATGCTAAGCAAGTAATGTGTGCTGCCTGATACCCCTTTGTCTGGACTGAGGTAAGATACAAGTGCTCATTACAAACATGTCCGGGAGGTTCACCTATATCATAGTGAAGATGACAGGAATTAAGCTGAACTTGAGAGAAAATGGGCAGTCCTTCTTAAAAATGGATAAACCTAGATGACCTGTCCATCGCCAGGCTGTCTCTTGTGTGACACGCACTGTGCCAGATGTCAGGAGGGACACAGACGGGACAGTGCCCACCTCCCTCAGGTCACTCGGAGCTCAGCAGCCCTGCAATGCAGGCAAGGCTGCGCACTGGCTGGCACAGTGGTGACATTTGTGTCCACCGCTGGCCCGAGATGCACAGCTGTAGGACACTTTGGGGGCTGCAGAGGGGAGGCCCTGAGGGAGCAGGCCAAGAGAAGACAATGCCCAGGCCTTGCCAGCAAGAACAGGGCCATCACCACTGCCAGGGTTCCTGAGCCCACCGCAGAGACAGAGGCAGAGGTGGGGAGGTTGTTTGGAGTCAGTTTTGGCAAAACTTTCCATGCCGGACTAATTTTAAAGATAAGAAGCAGCCTGTGGTGCTTAGAGAAAAAGTGGATGCGCAGTTTGGTCTTCAGAGCCTACCACACCCACAGAGAACCAGAGCCAGAACTGGAGACAGCCAATTCCAGCCCGGGAGGAGCACGCTGCACCCTCTTTTATGAAACATACGCGCACTTTCAAAACTCCCGAAAACAGAGCAGCTTCCTGGTCGTCTCACCATCTCCAGTCATTATGTGGGTAAAAGAAGTGATAGTTCTGAACGGGCTCCATTAATCGCCTCTTCAGAGTCATGAGGCTCAAGAATTTTTCTTGCTTGATCCGAGGCCTCTTGTGTTTGAAAATACTCTCCCATCTGTGGCTGAAGGACTGGAGACAGTGTTAAGACTTCCAAAAATCGTCCACAGCACTCCCTTGGGAAAGAGTTAATTCCAGCAAAAATGCATGCTTTCAAGAAAAGAACAGTGAAAACAGGAAGTAGTGTAACATACGAAAGAGGAGGAAATACCGGAAACAACCTGAGGGGACCCCGGAGAGAGTGAGCTGTGCTGAAGTCCCAGGGAGGGACTGGGCACCCCCCCCCACAATAGGAAGGCACAACCCAGCCTGAGGGAGAGGGAGGGGGCTCCTCAGAGCTGGCACAGGCCTCACTGGTACCGGCAATCTTTCCTGCTGCTTCCCAGGAGGGGCACGGGTGGGTAGCCACCATCCCCAGGAGACAGGCTCCCTCTCACGGAGATAACAAGACACATCTCTGATACAGCATGGCTGATGAGTGGGTCACATGGAACTGGACCCAGAACACCTCGGCTCCAAAGCCCGTGTCTCCCTCAGGCTCAGTTACCATATAAAGAGGGAAGTCGAGGCCAGCCGGGCAGGAGCAGCTGGGAATCATGGTGGTCCCAAGGAGACAGCCCCTGTCTGCATGGCGGGCGTGGACTTACTCTGCGGAGGTGAGGTCTGAGCGCGGTCTCCTGTGCGGTGGAACCCTCCTGAGCAGGGTACGCGCTGAGTGTGCGTCCCCATACTGGAGATGTCGTGTGGGCACGAAATCCGGGGAGCCAACATTTCTCTACAGTCTTCTGTGTCCCCGCGCACAGGTCACTGGGTTGACTACCTACAGGAAGGGGCCAGCAGGAAAGAAAAATAAGACAAAGTGAGCAACATACCTTGCAGGAAAAGCTGTGGAATCATAAATGCGTGTGATGGTTAGGTTTTTGTTATAGTTCAGCATAAACTGATTTTAAGATGACTTACAAAGACTTAATGGTAAACAAACAAAAGGTATCTGGAATTTATATTTCTGGGGGGAAAAACATAAATAAAAAAACTAAGCCCGGCGCAGTGATGCGTACCTGTGATCCCAGCCACTTGGAAGGCTGAATCAGGAGGACTGCTTGCATCTAGGAGCTCAGCAACATAGCAAGATCCTGCGTTCAACAGAGGCAGGCAGCAACAGCAAGGGGCACAAAGGAGCCGTGGGATAAGGGCAGTTAAGAAGTTAAACACCGGCTGGAAAGGGTTACAAACTTGCTGTGTGACTCTCAGGGGTTAGTACCCCTCCACCTAGAGTGTCATCAATTATGATATTAGTTATGATTCAGTAAGACAAAACCTATTCGTTCATTTATTTATGTTTAAGACAGGGAAGGCTGGTCTTGAGCTCACTTTTCAGCCCAGGCTGACCTCACACTCCAAGCGATCTTCCTGCCTCAACCTCTAGAGAATTGGAATTACAGGCCTATACCACCACACCCAGCATTTGCTTGTTTTGTTTTGTTTTCCCAGCTTTTGTTTTGTCTTTATCTGGTTTGGTTTGGTTTGGGATAGGGTCTAGCTACATAGTCCAGGGTGACCTTGAATTTGCTATGTAGCCAGCTGGCCTAGAAGTTGCTATCTTCCTGCCTCGGTGTCCCAAGGGGTTGTACCACAATGCCCGGCCAGAAATTATTTTCTAGTCAAATGATTTTGTCTTGCCTGGCATATTAGCATATTTCTATAATTCCAACACTTGGGAGGCTGAGGCAGGAGAACTTCAGCTTGGAAGTCAGCCTGGGCTACATATTGAAACATCTCAAAACAAAATTAAAGCCAAAACAAAAACAAAAAGATGCAAGCTGTGACCAGACAAGGTGTCTGTTTCATGTCACTTCCTTCTCTCTGCTGTAGATATAACTTGCTCACGTGCCAGGCAGAGCGCTCTGGACCTCCTGCATGGACTGTCCTACTCTGCGCCAGCCACCTGCCCCCTCCCCAGCTCTGACTCGCCCTGAGAACGGTCGGGCTGTGGCAGGTATTGCCCAGCTCTGAAAGGCTGGGCCGCTGGAAGGTTGCAAAGTCACTCAGCCACGTGTATCTCCTGCTTTGACAGGGAAGGAAGGCGGGGGACTTTCTTTGGCACAAGAACTGAGTAACTGGAAGGCTGTAATTCCAGCCATTCGAGAGGCTTCCAGGAGGACACAAGGTCAAGCATAAGGGGAGCTAGGATGTAACCCAACGGGAAAGGACCCCTGGGCTCAACCCCTTATACAGGGGGGAGGAAGGAGAGAGGGAAGGAGCAGGAATAGGATGGGAAGGGAAAGGAATGGAAGGGAAGGAAGAGGAGAGAAGAGGGGAGGGGAGAGGAGGGAGGGATGGAAAGGAGAAGACAGGGGAGAACAGGAGGGAGGGAGGGAGAAATGCATCAGTCCTTCCTAGCAGTAAGCTGACCCTGGGCAAGGCATCTACAAACTCAGTTCAGGCACCCCTGCTCTCCTTGGGCAGTGTGGTAAGCCATTCTACATGTTACACCTAGGCAGCATCTGTAATGAAATCATGAGTATAACTGTGTTCTACCCGGTCTTTGAATTCAAAAACCTAAGAGTAGATTTGTCTGGTTGCTTGACTGAGTTTATGTCCATCTGTGATCATTAACTGTCATTTGCCAACTGACTTGAGGAGGAAACGTTAGCAGCCAGACAAGTTCTGGGAGTCTGTGGATGAGAGGTGCATCTACTCCATGCTGATCCTGTTCATCAGAGAAACCCAGTATACCATGGGAGCAGGAAGCTGACGGGTGGCAGCCTACATGAGCGCTCTAGCTCTGTTCAATATCCGAAAGCCACCTCTGTGCAATCTAGGCTCACACGTTAATCTACCTCAGGTTCCAATCAGTGTGGCCACACCAGAAAGTTCGCCCCGAGGAGCCGGCAGACCCTTCTCTGGATTGTAAGTGCAGTGCGTGTGGTACCGAGACCCATTCCCAAACACCACTCACCAGAGACACTGCCAAAGACCCAAGCTCTGATGACACTGCACTGACAGAAGAGCTCCATGCCTGGGACACTGCAGCTGCTAGCAAGGGTGTGGACCTATCGGGCCTTTCACAGAAGCTGGGAAAATACCCGGCAGAACAGAACTAGAGGAGACCACATGTAATCCCTGTAACTCAGCATTTCCATCGCTGCATCCGTACAGGTGCAAAAGAAATGATACTTGCAACCATTGAAAGACATAGTCAAGAGCTTTCATGGGTACTCTTTCCTAATAGCCAGAAGGTTAGTATACAACCTAAAAGCCCCTCAAAAGGATAAACTGTGGTGCAACCACAAACCTAGGTTGGTGGCTCATGATGTTGAAGATTGAAGTCAAGGAAAAGGAAATTGCTGTAATCAGTTCACAAGGGAAAAGATTTAACACAGGACACATAATTTATAGGGCAATTTTATAATATCCACCCAAGCAGTAAAATGCACAAGAGTAGGGGAGATCTATCCACACACTAGAGACCCAAAGAACCCAGCTGAGGGCCTGGGTCCCAGGGCGATGTCCTCCACGAGTTCAGCTGAAGGTCTGGAGCTCATGACAATGTCTCATGCAAGTCTGTTTCAAGGATCTGCTCTGGAAGGTCCAAAGGTCAGTGGTGAAAGCTAGAAAGTCTGTGTCGGTGGGATGAAGGATCTGTGCCAGCAGGTTGAGGGGTCTTCACTGCAGCCAGGAAGTGATGCTCAAAGTAAGGACCAGGGCTCCCCCAAAGAGAACCGCAGGCATCTTCCATGACAGTGAGGACCGAGCTCCTCCAATGTTGAGAACAACTGGGTTCGTACCAGGAAAGCCAGCCCAACAAGCTTCTCCAGGAGAATCAGCAGCACCACCTTCCCCTCCAATCCTCCTTTCCCTGCTGTCAGCCACAGTCCTCGGCTGGGTCTTCCATGCCTAGCACCATGCTGACAGTTCAGCTGGGCGTTACAAATTGCTTATTAGTTAACCCACACAGAGGTAGACAGGAGGGATATTCATGAAAAAGAGAAACAGTTCTAACAGTCACAAGGGGAGCAGAAAGTGGACTCCCGGAGGAAATCTTCACCTAGGAGCTTTATACCGAAAAATGATCAGGGCTCAGAGGACCCTGAGTCAAACTAGATCAGCCTGTAGGACTAAAATAAACTTACTGAACCGCTTACCAGTGCGATTATTTAAATTCAGGTTGACCAAAACTTGCATGTTTTTGTTAATTTATATAAAGTAACAGAAAATATAAAAATGCCAATTTTATCCTATTTATTGGATACAGGAATCGATTGGTTGAAATGACAGCCGCCCAAGTAACACCCAGGAGAACCGGTATGTAAGCGAACACACTGCCCGTGTGACACTCGGGGTAAACTGTGACGAGGCTCAACTGGGAAGAGGCTAATGAGGGGTCAGGCAGGCAGCAAGGTGTGCGTCCTGGTGGCCTCTGTCTATCCAAGTGTTCATTAAGACAGAGATAAGGAAAAGCATTTTCCAGACAGGCAGGGCACAGCTGTCACAGCGGGCATCTGTCACCCTGCTCGTTATGTCCTGAACTCCACTGCCCACCTGGCCCCTCTCAGCTCCTGCCCTCAGCTCCCGCTTATCTGACCAAGGCCTGGGCACCCTGATGCTGCCTTGGGCCCAGGGCCTCTCTCACTGCCCGCTGTCTTCTGCCCAGTTTAGGCAAATTGTCCCTAACAGGGGCACAGCAGGGGCGCAGCATGAAAACAGCCCCATGCCCGTCTCAGGTAACAGGACTGCCAAGCCTGAGCTCCAGAGCCCGCAGCCGCTAGTATAATGTGCAGAGTCGAGTGCGCCCCTGAAAGTGGCAGGACCCCCCACAAGTGGGAAGATGACCCAGGGCGTGGCCTGGGCACAGGGCTGACATCCGCCTCCCCTCCAAGCCACAAGTGTGCTGCACGTGTGAAATGGAGGGAATGGCAGCTCAGGCTCCAGGTCCTGTGGAGACCTCCTGCCCTGAGAGGAGCCAGGTGAAGACATGAGGACAGCAGGACAGACAGCCAGGCCAGGGACTCTGCTCCAGCTGAGCAGAGGAGAGGGCCTGCATTTCATTGCCACCCTCCGCACGCATGCTGTGTAGACGCGACACTCAAAGAGAATAAGCACGTTCAACGCAGCTCAACCACTGCAGTGAGTTCAAGTCTGGCTTTATATTCCCAGGAGACACCTGTGCCACAGTCTAAAAGCAATAAATATACCTAACTACACTTAAGGTGAAAATACCACCTCCGGGAGCAGCACTATGCCGCCGCAAATGCTTGAGGAGCATAACACAGTAAGCACACTCGGAAGCGTGCTAAGGCAAGGGTCCACTGTTAGCGGTACCAACCCAGTCACCTGCGCCCAGGGGTCAGGCGTTAACCTGGGAATCAGACTTAGGAAACAAGCTGTGGGGGGCCTGAGGGTGAAAGCCCATTGCCCCCAGCATCAGACTATCCCATTCAGCTCCTCCTGGCTCAGTGGTGTGAGACTTAAATAAGCGATACCCACATGCCAGCTAGGAAAGCCCTGGCTCTGGGCAAGGGTCCAGTGGACATCAGCCAATGGGCTTCATTCTCTTCTCTTTCAGTGAGGACAACCACAGCCATTTCTACTCCGTAAAGGACTCTGGGTAATGGGGAAAAGTGACCCCAGTACACTACGTACTGTGGAAACCTAGTAGAACGGGAAAATGTGGTGCAGTGCAGAATGGGCCCCACCTGTCCCAGCTGGGCTGGTGGGGTTCAGCTCAGGCAGTGGGTCTGTGGGGCTGTGGGTGACCATCCAAGGCTGCTCTCAGAAGCTGGGCTTCGTCTATCTCTCCTCCCATCCTCAGACAAAGCTCCTGGTCCCCAGGAAGCTGTTGAAGCGGGTGGAGATGGAAGCCAAGTGAAACTCTCCTCTGTCCCAGAGGCCCACTGGGTGCTAGGAAGACTCAGCAGGGCTTCTCGATTGCAGGATTGGGGTGGGAACGTTGTCAAGCAGCCGCTTAGAAAACCATGATGACAGCAGCCTCCACTGCAAGTGCTGCCGAGGACATGGGGCGGAGAAGTTCCCCTGCTCTGAAAGAGCACTCGGGACTCAGCGAAGGTTTCTAAATCCCTCTTCCTGGGGCTGACAGGAGCATCCTTTCATCCAAACAGTGTTGCTCGCAGGTCTCCAGGATTGCGGTCCCGCCCTGCAGCAGCCTTGCTCAGCGTCTGCATCCCAGGAGGGGTGAGGAACACAAGGAAGAGTGCGTGGGAGCGGCTGGGGCACAGGGACAAGCTGAGCTGGTCTGAACTCACTTTGGGGTACCGCGGGGCACAGAGGCCCCTTCAGATGGTTTCATAATGAATTTCTTCATCACCAAATCACAGTCACCCAAAGAAACACTCCTGCCAGGCGTGGTGGCACACGCCCATAACCCCACCCCTCAGGATGCTAAGGCAGGAAGATCATCATGAGTTCAAGTCCAGCCTGGACCACAAGACAAGACTTTGTCTCAAAAAACAAAAAAGAAAAATTCTTTTATTTTCCTTCATCCGCATTTGGAGGCACAGTGTTCACATTCCTCGGGTGAGGTTGGCACATGTAATTTCCTCTCTCAGCCCCTTTCCCTTTTCTCTTCATCATTTGGTCCCTTCCCCATTTGAGAAAGATTTCTCTCCCTACCTCCTATCATCTATCTTTTATTTTGCTTTTATTTATAATTTGGGTTTGCCATACAAGAGAAACCACGTGATATATCCCTGCTCATCTCAGAATTTCATTACCGAGTAACTGTGCACCCAACACCCCAGCTTTCACTTGGTTCCCCAGACTCCCTTTGCCCTCCAGCCCTGTCTGAGCCTCCCCTTCCTGCAGTTGTCCCCAACCCTAATGCAGAAAGTGACAGGCTGGCCTTGCAGGAGGTGGCCACGTGTGTGTCCTTGCAGTGGAGCAGATACCAGCTGGGTTAAGCTAAAAAGAAACTCAAGCTGACAGTGAGATGCTTCAGGCAGGGCCCTATCAAAATGCCTCTGACTCAAGAGAGCTGCACAAAACGTCACTGACTGTGAACTGTCTGAAAACAGTGAGAAAAGCTTCTCCAAGGAAAGCAGCAGTGGAATTCTCCTGATGACCATGAGCAATCCGAAGAGGATAGTCCTGTAACACCCAGGAAACCGGGGTCCCCAGACAGTGCTCCTTGGAGTTCCTGATGTAGGCTGTAGGGAGGGGACTCAGGGGCCTCAGGAAGTCACAGGGACACCGAGGACCAGGAACACCGGCTTCCAGCTCAGCCTCAAAGGTGTGAGGAGCCCCACGCACAGCTGTGTGTCTGGGGTGCCCTGTCTCATGCTGTTGTCACCACTCAGCCATGTGAGCGCCTCGAGGGGTGAGGAAGAGGAGGGAGATTCTTCCAGGTGAGCCTGGGCAGGCATGGAAGCTTTCACTGTGCCATCCACAGACCCAACCTAGCAGGTGTGGGAGCTGTCACCATGACACTCACAGACCCCAGTCTTCCTGTTCCAGCTGGGAGGCAGCAGGGCACGGCCCCTCTGTCAGGTTCCTCTGGGAAGGGAAGGAGGAGGAGACGGGGCTGCCAATGTGGGTGAGAACAAGCCCATGGAGCAGAGACCCCGTGACAAAACCAGGACCCTCCAGGAAGACCCCGAAGTCAATGCTGGACACCCGGCGCCCCCTGGCACCCAGCTAGACAAGGCTAAAAAGCCTTCCCATTCAGAGCGTTTCAAAGCAAGTATGCTGCTTTTTAAAACCCAGTGGCTTTGCTCCTCTCCTCTGGTCCCAGGCCTGAGCTTTCCCCACACATCCAGAAAATGAAAACATAGGAAGGCTTGCCTGGCAGCCCGTGCCTCCAGAGCAGCCATCACCGAGACGGCAGTGACCTGGATGTGCCAGGCTCGGAACTCAGACTTGGATCCCACTGGGCTCCAAGCAAAGCTGCGGAGCAGAGGTCGGGTCTGGGTGTCTGGATTTTACTGACATCTGCACTGAACACTTGGCTCATCTGAGTCAGGTGGTTATGTAATCAACTTGAAAGAGCAAGATTTCAATTTTTTTCCTGGTACTAGGGATTGTTCCAGGGCTTCACATTGAGTTACATCCTCAACCCTTTTCATTTCTCATTTTGGAAGAGGTTCTCACGGCCCTGAGCTTCCAATCTTCCTGACTCAGCCTCCTAGCTGAAATCAGAAGCACATACCACAATCCCCAACTCAAAATACCCTTTTTGTCTTGTGCTAGTGATTGAACACAGGGCCTTTGCATAGAGCTACATGCACAGACCTTTTTATATTTTTCATTTTGGAACAGGTTGTCCCTAAATTACCCAGGTTGGGCTCAAACTTTCCATCTTCCTGATTCAGCCTCCTGCATGACTGGGGGTACAAACATTTGCCACCATGCCTGGCTATTTTCACTTTTTAATATGTGAAATATCCAAACATACAGAAAATAAATTAGACACTCAAGTGCTTACTAGCCATAATTTGAAGATTTATATTTTTCTATATTTGTTTCAGATTTTTAAGCAAAATGATATAAAATAACATGTGTCCTATATCTCTTCTGTCTCTTCCTGAAGCAGCCCTCACACCACATCCGACATGGCACTCTGTGTTGTAAAGTGAGCACAGCTTCATGTTAGCTACATCAACAAAGTAAGCCTTTAAAATAAATTTTAAAAGTGAAGTGATCAGGTCTGGAGTCCCGATCTCAGGAGGCTGAGGCATGCTGGGAGCCATCGAGGCTGGAAACTGATCATACACGCAGGGCTGTGGCATGGCCATCCCAAAAACAAACAGCACTGGGGGAAAGCCACTAAGAAGTTGCTTCAACCCAGAAAAATGCCAAGCCCCTAGACTATCTGAGCAATGGGTCACTAGGCAGCGGGGTTGAAATTGACATTGTCCTTTACACCAGTGTCACAGTGGTTGAGCAGCTCCTTTCCTCCTGTCAGGAGGGTAAGGGCTCCACCTGACCCCAGCTTTGTCTCTTCTCTGTTTTCCCATCCTCTCACCCCAAGAACCTCAAGACTGCATAGGTCACGGCAGAGCCAGGAGGATCACCTCCAGGAATTTGAGTCCAACCTGGACTACAAGTGATTTCAAGGCCAGTAAGGTCCTGTCTCACTAAACTAAAATCAGTGCTGCCTTGGTTCATGAACTTAATGCTTTTCATGATTCTGGTTGCAGACCCAGTTGGACTAGAACAGAATCAAATTCAGTGAGTAGGTTTAATGTCAACCTTATGGAGAAATTTGACTCAGTTCTTGCCCAATTGGGTTTGCAACCATAATCGTGGAAAGAATTAAATTCATGAAGATACCAAGTAGGTGAACAGCTGGATCAAATGGAATCAAATGGAACCTCTAGTTTCAGTGTTTTGAGGAAACTCTACACTGATTTCCACAGTGGTTGCACCAGTCTACTCTCCCACCAACAGTGGAGAAGTGTTCGTTTTCCCCCACAGTCCCACCAGCATTTGTTATTGATTGATTTCTGAACAGCACTCATTCTTTCTGAAATGAGATGGAATCTCAGTGTTGTTTTAATCTGCATCCCTCAAATGATCAGTGATGTTGAACATTTGTTCACATATTTGTTTCCTGTTTGTGCTTCTTCAATCTGAGAAATGTGTATTCATCTCAGATGCTCATTTTTTGATAAAAACACCCAAACATAATACTACAGTGATACATACATGCCCATGTTTGTAGCAGTACAATTGTAACAGATTAATCTTAGAAGCAGTCCAAATGCCCATCCACTGATGAATGGGTAAAGAAGATGGGGGTTTTTGTTTTTCAGTGGAGTACTGTGCAGCCTTTAAGGAGGAGGCTGAGGCAGGAGCACCCAGAGCTCCAGTTCTTGGCCAGCCTGGGCTGCACAGCGAGATGCTATCTTAGAAAAAGAAGAAAGCAGAAGTGCACACATAGTCTTTCACCAAGCATCTCGAGTGCAGGAGGCCCTCAGAATGATGGCAGCAGTGCTGACCTTGATCCTAGCAGCCAGGTGAGGACAGCGAGACACCATACAGCAAGACACACCGTTCACGGCATGGCTTCTCTGCTACCTCTACCTCCCACCGCCATCCACTGGGTGGCTATTTGGCCTCCGAGCTGAGCTTCTCCCTGGTCCCCTAGGGAGATGGCACTGTGGCCCTGCGCTGCACACGGCACCCACAGCCACCACCACCCACCTCTCACAGGCCCTGTGCCCTGCCGTCCACACGAGCCTTCCTGTGCCATGATCCGGGCAGAGGGTGAATTCAGTTTGCCGGGGACACAGTCTGCCTCGGCTTTGACTCCTCAGAGGACCAGGCATTTGAGACAGCTCAAACCCACTCGGCACACGCCCTGAACAACCCTGAGTAACAGAGCAGAGCTCTGACCTGGGCTTCACGACCTGGCAGTTTTCACTGGGACTTGAATCTGTCTGTTTGGTTTGGCGGTTTTGTCGCCAGCATCTGTTTGTTTGTGGTTTTGTTCAGTCTCACTATGAAGGTGCGGGATGGCCTTGAATATGCCATCCTCACAGCAACTCAGCCTCCAAGTGCTGGGCTTCCGGGGTCTAATCTTGGTACCATGGCTTCCCAGCTAAGCTCTCCAGAGAGGAGCAACAAGTAGAGGCCTTTCACACTTGCATTTCTCATCAGGGGCTCCAAAGCCACACTTGCCAGCTAAGGCGACCACAGAGGGGACCTGAGTACCGTCTACACTGAACTCCTTCTGCAGGGTGAAGCTCTGGGAGCTGCCTCCAAGACAGGCTGGCCCAGGGTCCCCAGTCACCCTAACTTTGCTGCAGCCAACAAAACAGAGCTGAGAGCAGAGAAGGCAGTGTGGATGGGCCTGGGCCAGCCGAGAGCCAGGCCTGGGGTGGCACTGGTGCTCACAGCCTGCTTCCCCGTGTGCTCTCAACACTGACAAATTACTCAGCAGATCCCAGAGCTGGGGACAGGAAGAGGCTGGGTAAGGACAACTCCCCAGAGTGACTGCTCCCAAGAGAGACTGGCCTGTCCCGTCCCCTGCCCCCGACCTCCTGTCCCCTCCAACACTCAGTACCTAGGGTCCCCCCAAGTAGCTGAGTATCACAGCCAGAGATGCCCTGGAGTGTGCATGGAGAGCCCATCTGGGCCTGCAGCCTGGCACCCATGCATGTCCCCAACCAGGGGGACTGGAGGAGCCAAGGGGGAGCCACAGATGTGAACCCAGAAGTGTCAGGCTGCCTAGGCCTGTGAGATACAGCCCTCAGGGAAAAACACCCAAACTAGGACAAAAGGGGGCTTCCCCTCTCACCCATAAATGAAAGATTAAGTCCTAATGACTCACCATTCTTAGAGCCATGGTGGGAGGAGGAAGAAAACATTTTGTCTGTTAGGTTTCCCTTTGTCTTTGTGTCTGTTGCAACCGCTGATATCTGAGAGCTGCTGACTGCTGCAGCCATAAAGATATTTCATCTAAAATGGGTTCCTATTTGAATAATAAGGGGTAATCCCACACTGATTGCCTGTTTAGTTGCTGGCCTCTTGGGATCTGATTACCCACTAGATCTGGGGACAATTAGATTTTAGAAAAACTTCAGCTCCTCACAAGAGTCAGACTTGTAATTGAAAACAGTGCATCTACTTAGGTACACATGGTCCCCTAAAACCCCACTGTGTCCCAGAAAGCAGAGGAGAACAGAGGGACAGAGATAATCAGGGTATCTTTCCAGAAAGCTCAGGGAAGTCCCTAAGGAAACCAGGAGGGTGTGGGTCCAACAGAGGACTCAGGAAAACTTCTGGAACCAAGGACTGTATCCCCAGGCTCAAGGTCACACCAAAGACAAGATGGGGACCAGCACAGTGTGGAAAGCACACACCTCTGAGAGCCTTCAGGACGCAGGTGAAGAAGGGCGGTTCTCCTGGCCGGGTTCTCCCGGCTCCCAGAGGGGAAACAGGTCCTGCGCCCAGGAACCCATGGTCAGAAAGGCACCTGTGCTCCCTCCAAGCTCCAGCCGCAAGGGTGAGCCTATCTCAGCCACCCTATGGGAAGGCAGGACGGGGTCCTGGTGTTGCATCTCCTGAGGTCCTGAGGGTAGATTTTTATCTAGGGCCTACAAAAACCCTACATCAACAAAAGAATTAAAAATACAAGTTCAGAAGGAGAAATGAAATCACTATATTGGAAAGGGAAGAGAAATGGAAAAGCAAAATCCTTTTACTGGGAAAAGGAGACAAAACAAGGAGATAGATGACCACCTTGTTGGAGTAAGGTAGGGACCTCCGAGCTCAGCCCCTTTCATTAGGTGACTAGCAAGAGTTTCCCCCCTTGAGTCGTTATAAATTGATCGGCTGTTCTGGGTTCGAGACCCCTGATTTGGCTACTGCCCCTTCTGTTGTCCACCTGTACATCTTTGGAGAAGCCCCTCTGTGTCCCTCCATGCTGCCCGGGGTCAGCATGTGAGATTTACAGCAGCGCTGCATTCCAGGCTGAACTAGTGAAAAGGGTGTGTGTGCACTTTAACCTAAGAGACTGATGTGTACGTGTGCACTTATATAGAGGTGTGTGAGTGTTCAGGTGTGCGGCTTTTGTTTTTCTGTAACATAGCCCCGACCCCCCCCCCCACACACACACACACACACGCACTTTTTTCTTTGGTGCTTAATTGGAGATGAAGCAGGAGAGGAGGCTTGGCAGGAAGGAAGTGAGCCAGGCAGTGATCAGCTCTCTCCTTTGTTTCCTTAGCTACTCTCTCCCAACAGGGGTTTAACTCTTCATTTACCAGAACCTCACTGAGGACCTTTAGTTTTCCTTGTGTATCCCCCCACTTTTCCTATATTGGGTCACATGCTTGCCCAAAGGCCCTTTGTCAAACATCCCAGGGGTCAGGGGTCTCTGTCCACACCACCCAGTGAGGCCTAGGGAGGACCAAGAAGAGCAGGGAGCTCAGATGCTTAAAGGTGGACATGGAGGACAGCCTGGGCAGACTGGACAGGATGCTGGTCAAAGCAGGATGGGGGCTTCAGCCACGCAGGGGTCCGCACTCACTCTCCTTGCTCCATGGTGACTGCGCACACTCCTCCTCCCCTGGGAGCTGGGGCTGGAGCCCCCCAGCCTCAGCACACCAGGCCAGCGCTCCGCCCTGGGGCACCCTGAAGCCTGTGTTCAGAGATGTAGGGGTCACTGCAGCTCAACCCACAGGACAGTGGGCTCTGAACAGGCCACGGCAATTGCTGCCATATAGGGTAACAAGTGACAAAATCATAACTCCTCTTGCCAGTTCCCACCATACAAAACTTCTGCAGTTGAAACTACTCGAGGAATCAGAGGAGAGTTTTTAAAAGAGCTTCAGAAGTACTTTAATGCTGAAAGGGGAAATGACATTTGCATTTTACCAAAAACCCATTCTGTATTCTTAGAGCTGCTCTAAGCTGCTGAGGAGGAAGGAAAAGCTAAGAGAAAGCAAACTCATTCTCCAGCACTGGAGGGCAAGTTCGCAGGGGAGGGAGCCACCGGGCTGACAGCTGGTGCTGCTCTCCTCCGACCCCTCCGACCAACCAGTCCTCCGACCAGGTGCCACACTGACCCGAGCCTCAATTATAAAGTTCCAGCAGTGACCACGGGGTGGGGCACAGTCTCTGCACCTCCACCCTGACAAGCTCAAGGAGCCTCGATGTCACCCTGGCCTCAAGGCCTGGCCCTGCCCCTCCTGGTCCTCTGGGTGTGACAGCCCCGTGGCTCTGCCCTCTTGGTGTGCCCACATCCTCCCAGCCCATATCCCCACCACCACCACCATAACTCCTCCAGCTCAGGCACCACCAGGTCACTCTCTGTGGTACAGCAGGAAGAGAAGCATACTCTTTAAAAATTTAAAAAAAAAGGAGCATAAACAGGGGGTAGAAGGTATTCTCCTGTTACCATTACAAACACAAATATGCTCACAACCTGCATGGCAACTGATGGATAAGGATGATCTAAAGGTAAAGACAGACTTCTGAGGAATAAGGAGAACATAGGACCCAGGACCCAAGCAACAACCAACAGAAGCACACACACACGCACACACATGAACATGGCTGTCTTTTTTTTTTCCTAGTGCTAGAGGTTGAACGAGGGCCTCTAAGTATATATGCAGTATTGCAGAAACTCCAGATCTTAAAACCTACCCTTTTACGGGACTAACAGACTGGCAGGTCATGAAAGAGGAATAAAAGAAACAAAGGTCACCATGGGGCCCCTTCCTGAGAGGTCACATCATTTCCATTTCTCCACTGTTGACAAATATTTCTCAAAATTCTGCAAAACAATAGCAGCTACTCAATGAGAAAAATGAATGAAAAACCATATTCTTACATATTTTAAATAAGAGAAAACCAAATCAATTCAGAAATTCTGAACTTGATGTGTAGGAAAACTTTCCTGAAAGGCAGCTACTATATCTCAAGGGAAAAAATCCCTTTACAAAGTCCCAGAGGAATCCTCAAACAGCCATCTGCGAAGCGTGGTTTTATTGTAAACATCTCTTGCACAGAAAACAAGTGGAACTGTAGAAAGTGGAAGTCAGCCTGGCATAGTGGTGCACACCTGTTATCCCTGCACTCAGGAGGCTGAGGCAGGAAGATAACCATGAGTTCAAGGCCAGCCTGGGCTACATAGTGAGTTGAAAGCCAGTCTGAACTACATAGCAAGACCCTGTCTCAAAAAAAAAAAAAAAAAGTGGAAGTCTACCTATCAATAAATATGAAAAATGTTGCAGGTTTATGGGCTAAACTGTCCTTTTTAGATATATACATATACATGCATGAATAATGTATTCTAAAGAATTAGAAAACTTTCCTCAATATTCACTGTGATGCTCATAAAAAGGGGCTGCTTTTCTTTTTATTTCCAGAGTGACTTGGTTATCCATCACCTGTGAATTTCTACCATAAAGGAATTCATTATTGCCATAAAGAAGAGCACAGCATTTCAAACCCAAGACAGCAGCCAAGCTTTAATCAAGTATGACGATGGAGCCCTGGTGTCCAGATGCTCAGAGCGCAGCCCACATGGGACAAGGCCAGAGCACCGTGAGGAAGGATGGGGAGGGCTTCTGGCCCCAGGAACAGGAGGGCACCTCTGAGATGATGGGCTGGGAAACCCTGGGGCAGGGAGGGGGTGGGGGCAGAGCAGGGTGAGCCACCTCCTCACGGGACTGGAGTCCAGCAAGACAGGCATCACAGCTAACAGAGACGGTGTGTGTGAAGAGGGGAGAAAAGCATCCCAGAGATGCAATTATAAATACACAGAGAGCAAAGAGATTATAACCAGGCTCTGTCACCTGGGTCAGAGGGAAGAAAACTGAAGACTAATTTGACCAAAGCAAAGCTGTGCTATAATAGGAAGAGAGGAAAGAATTGTACTTCAGGGGTCTCAACAGGAAACTCTCAATGGTCTATAAGCAAGAAAACAGCACTGAGCACAGGTGATTGAGGAATGCAGCTGTGAACCCTGAGAGAAAGACCTAAGAAGAGTGAAAAGCTGTAAATAATCAGGGTAGTGAAGGGAGAGAGATGATTATTTTAAATGAACAACCTGTGAAGTGTTTTCCTTTTATGCTATATGTACACATAGATTTGAAAATAAAAATTTGTGTAAAACATAATCACAACTCTCTCCATAGCCAACCTGGGAAAGCACTTACTGGCTGGATGTGGTGCCTTCCCAGAGGATGCACTAATGTTAACAATTTAGATTCAGCGGTACAGTCAGTGTCCCTCCTAGGCTGTGGCCTCCCTACCTGGGATGCTGTCATCACATCACTGCTTCACTAAATTCAAATGGAGCTGCTGGGTGCCCAAAGCTCCTTGGCACCACAATCTACCCCCAGGGCTGCATGGACTAAGGTAAGTGTTTCTGTCTTTCTCAGTAGTTGTAGAAAGAGTGTCACAGTTGTGCCAATGTAGTGTCCCACTTAAAAGCAAGGAGCATGAATCCAGTGCTGGTGCTTAGCTACTCTGCTGTAAATGCCAAAAGAAAATACACCACCCATGCTTCATTCTTTGGAGGAAGACAGCCTACTACTGCAGCATACTGGTCGGGTCTTGAATGATAGCAGATGACAGATGATTTGAAGACGCCATCAATTGTCAAGATCCTAGAATGCAAAAGGTCTACTGCTGGATTATTAATAGTTGGCATTTTATAAAGATAACCGAGTCATATAAATTTACTGGAACACTGCTCAGCACAGCGACACCTTGCTTCTTCCTGTCCGTATCAGCTTTTCCATGAGGCAGGTGATAATTCACCCAACACAGATAAGAAACCGGCCCATAAAAACAAAAACAAATCAGTTTGCCTTCACATCCAGCGCCATTCATAGCTGTCAGCCAATACAAGGAAATCATTCTCTTCTTACCTTTTATCAGTGTTCAGCTGAAGTCTCCAGGCGGTGAACTGATGCCCCAGGCCCTGAAGGAAGGCCAACACCCAGGTAGTCAGCTGGACACCTGGCTGGAGAGGAAGTGCCCTTTGCAGGGGAGCCCTGGATGTCACGGTGGTACAGTATGTCTGTGACTGTGCAGACTGCCAGGCAGAAGGCACGTCCAGGTCTCAGCCAGGTCCAGAGCTCCATTTCATTGCCTTAAGTCAACACAAAGCTGAGGCTCTTAAGGGACAGTGTGCCTCTGGAAGAATCCACGAGACAGCTTAACACAGGACTGAAGTTGCTGCCTCTGATGAGAAGAACCTAGTGGGGGCGTGGGGGACAGTAGGGAGCTTTGTGGGTCCTGCACAGTTTGTGCACTGTGTCCTCTGTGCCTCTCTTACCCTTGGGATGAATGCTTAGAATTGCTGTGTGTGAGGCTGGACCTCCTGAAACTTCTAAACACACATCAGCACTGCCTGTTGAGCAGCAGTGGCGGCTTCTGCCCCAAGACCTCCGTGGAAGCAGGTGCTGCATTTGGAGCCGCACGGCTCCCCAAATCCTTTGGTTTCTGGTGTGAAACGTTCTTGTCCTGGTATAAATTACTGTACAATTATGGCAGTGGTCTAAAGTGGCAGAAGGCCAAAGAAGAAACACTTACCACTTCCTCCTTCTTCTCCAGCCCTAATTGCAACTCCCCTTCCTGTTTGCATGCAAAGAAAATTCCAATCGCTTCCTCACGTGTCATCAATATCCGCCCCATGTGCCACTTCCAATCAGAGGTCATAGAACCCTCTGCCTCTCTGTGTCTGGTCGAAGGAGACAGCCCAACTGCCATGGGTTGTGTGCTCCTTTCCACGTCCTCAATAAAGCTGTTCTTTTCTTTTTTGTACCTTTTGCTTCTCTATTGCACCAGAAAATTCTAACAATGTGTGCAGTATGGGTAAGTGTGCGTGTGGGCATGTGTGTGGCTTCCTTTGTGGGGAGACCAGGTGTTCCGAGTCCTTAGCCATCAGCTAACAGAAGCGAAATGCAGAGAGCAAAGTATTCAGGCGGCTCTGTGAGGATAAGGATGGCATTCCCCGAGCCCAGGGCCTCAGCACCTGCATCAGGGAAGCCGCACACCTCTGCCTGGTGCTGAGCAGTGTCTGCACCTCATGAATCCCCAACTGCATCTGTGTTTAGAACCCACACACAGCTCTGATCCCAGCACTCAGACGGCTGCGGCAGGAGGGTCACTGTGATGTCAAGTTCAGCCTGAGCCATGTCAAGGTCAGCCTAAACACCATCGGAGACCTTGTCTCAAAATAAACGAAGGAAAGAAGGGACAATAAGAAAGAAAAAGAATAGAAGGAAAAACGGAAACAAAGCTTTTGTAAACAAAGAGAAGAGAGGCTGAAGGGAGAGAAAGGGAATGGGGAAAAAGACTCGAGATTATCATGTATGGGGACAGACTCCCGCTGATGCATGTGATCGTTATGTATACCTAAAATGTACCAACAAAAGAAAAAAATAACAACAAAAAATATTCTCTACTCTCCTTGTCTCAGGGAAGAGGAGATTAGAAAGAGCAAGCTAAGGACCCTACCGATAGCATGATCAAATCTCTTTTCCTTTCACATAGAACTGCAAGTTTTAGAAAAAGCTTCACATGTTCAACATCAAAATACTACTAATTCTGGAAAAGATAGCCTCTGATTTTCCAGCCAAGTTTAAATATCAGTCTGTTTATGTAACTTCTCACAGTCAGCTAAAAAATGGAAAGATAAGTATCTGGTCTCAATAATTAAATAGGCTGAATTTTAATGAGTTTTTTGATCCTGAACTTTTTGTTTCAGTACTGTAAATTGAACTCACCATCTTCACACTGAGCTACATCCCCAGCCCTTTAATTTATTTATTTATTTATTTATTTTTTTTGAAAAGGGTCTTGATAAGCCACTACCTTGCTCCAGCTGGTCCACATTTCCCTCCTCCAGCCTCCACTCCCCAGGGTGCTGGTGGCATTGGAAGAGGGGGTGGTTCTTATGTACCTTGGCACCGAGGGAGGGACACATAGGGGAGGGAGGGACACATAGGGGAGGAGTCCAAAGCACAGTGCTAGCAGTTAAGGGAAAAACAAAAGACCTGAATTTATCAGCTTTAGGTCCCAGACCCAAGGAAAGCCCACAGAGCACAGGGGCAGCCTAAGGTCACATGCTGTGCACTGCCCTCCCGACACTGGTCACCTGGTCTCAAGCTCCAGCCAGGCCCACAGCGCTCCTGGTGTCACCTCCGCAGCCCAAGGCCCTCGGCAAGGACGTGTTCCTCAAAGGCCCTCCCACCCTGGGCCGCCCGTTTAAATGGAGAATTTGCCTCGCTTCAATTTCTTCTGTGTGTTCCTTGCGCAATGAGATACCCTGGGGAACCACTGCCCATCTAAGAGGACAGAGGGCATCGTGCAGCTCCTAAGTCACCTCTGAGTGAAACGTGGACAAACTCCCTAATCGCGGAGCTCTGGACCCCAGGAGTAACTCCCGGGCTAAAGAGGCATCCAGACTCGCCCTGGCCTTCCCGCTGGACAGCGGAACCCCTCGGTGCCCGCTGCACAGTGCGCTCCACCTGGACTTCTGCACCCCGCATCTTGGCTGGATTCTGTATCGGGGCCCAGAAGTGAGCGGCGGGTCCTTGCGGTGGCGGGAGGCGGCTTCCCGGTGACAGTGGAGGACGCGTGTGCACCTCCGCGCGGCCGCTTCTCGACTTTTAAGCACACTGGCCGGCTGGCCCAGGGGACAGAAGTGCCTGTGCACACGCGGGACGGACGGCTTGGCGCGTGCCCGACCTGACCCGCGCGTGTCTGCCAAGGTTCTCCAGGACGCCCAGCCCCGCAGCTCCTCAGCGCTGGTGTGGGGTGGGACCCCACGGCCGGCAGGGTCCCCGCAGCCCTTCTGCTAGGGTCCCCTTTCTCCTTGCCCTGCAGGCGGTTTCGGCTCCTAGGAGCCTCCTCTGCGCCCTGCCTGAGACAAAGCAGCTGCTTCTGGCAGATAAGCTCCGAGGAAAGGAGATACCAGACAGCGCAAAGAAAGCCAGGAAAGACCGAAGGCCCTTCTGCTGTGAAGGGCTGCCTGGTTAGCTCTCTGCAGGCGGACACCCAGACCCATTCCCGGCCGTGAAACCAGGAAAGCTCAGGCCTCCACAGGACAGGTTAGCGTGGCAGGAGCCCCACACCTTCTCTGGGTAAACTGGAGTCACAGTATCTTAACAGGGAAGCAAAACAAAGCACCGCTAACAGGATGAATTGGAAGAAAATGGATTATGAACACCATAGAAAATGAGAAGCAAAGTAAGTGTATACATTTAATATGTATTTAAAGCCTCACACACAGTCACAGGAGGCGCAACTAGGTGTGCCAGGAATAAAATGCATGTAACCTGTGTGACATGGTGGGGGCACTCACCCCGTGGAAGTCGGGACTCACGGATGATAGGGTTTTCCGCGCAATGAAACAGAAAAATATGAGATAAAAATGGCCTTTATTCCAAGGATGTGGAGAGGAGTCTAACATAGACAGTTTAGCCACCTCTGACCGGAACGTGTGGCATAGGGTACACATATAACCTCTGACTGGGGTGGCACTTAGGGCAGGCATTGATGATGCACAAGTTACTGATTGGGACCCTTTTCGCAGCACTGGGAAAGGAAAAAGGAAGTTGTCACGGGGGAAGGCGGAGGTGACCTCAAGGTAAACACGCTGTTTTGTCCCGCCCCTCAGCCATTTGGTCCCGCTTCCCACCACATCTTATTTTGGGGCAAAACTCTTTCATTCCCATCTTTTTATTAGGAAAAGGGCGAAGTCTCTGTCTTACTACTTCCTGCTGAAAGGGGCTCCGTATTGAGGCTTAGGAAGGTTGAGGGGATGATGGTTGATACCCATGTAGAAGCTGGTACCAGGTATTTCAGCCATGACAACTTCATCATTGGCATGTGCCCACATCTTAGACTGGAAAAACAAAGAGACAAGGTGCTATGAGGAAGAAGGCCACTATTATATTTAAAGACCCAGGGGAGGTAGAAAGAAAGGTGCCTTTGATTTAAGTATGTCATTATCAGGACCACGGTGAGGTAGAATCTGAAAAATAAGTGTGGGATTAGGAGGAGTGAAGTTATGATAGGTACTTATTTTCCCTATCCTAAAGGATAAAAATTAAATGTGTAGGTAGGTAGGGCTCATCTCTGGTCCAGGAGTTGAGCTGAAAAGAATAAGAGGGGTGGGGAGAGCCATGGCTGTGTCACTATAAGGAAGATACGAGCTCAGGCCCTCAGGGATCTCCCATTTGACTAAACAGCTGAAGGTAGAGAGAACTAAGACAGTTGTCACATAGAACAGCATGAAGACAATCTTACGCATGATGTGGGAGTCTTTAGGAAAGACTGTCAAGAGTCCTTCTATAAAAAAGATAATTAACAGAATGTAAGGAATGAGGAACCAAATTGGATCACAGAACATGACTTAGCCTGAGAGTTGCTGCTGTGAGGCCTTGGTGAGACAGAGATGACCACTCAGGATGGTTAGACTCAGGGTTGGGAGGGCACCGCTTAGCTCTCATGATGTAGAACCAGGATGGGAGTTTAGTGACTTTGACTGCTGTTGGGGTTGCCAAGAAGACCAGATAGGGGCCACTCCACCTTGGTTGTAGTCCTTGGATGATTTTCTGTAACAGGACTTTAGTAACTATATCAGCAATCTCCCTGGTTTTGGGATAGGCTTTTATCTTTTCTGAAAAAGTACAAACAAAGGTAAGAAGATATTTGAGAGTTTTGTGGCAGGACATGTGTGTAAAATCTACCTGCCAGTCCTGACCAAGGATGTGTCTGTGACATTGATGAATAGGAAAGGAAGGGGGTGTTATGTGTCCTTGAGGAAAGGTTTTACTATAGAGATGACAAGTCTAAACTGTTGAGTGTCTGGGTCAGTTTACATAAACACAAAGGAATCCTGACAATTAGGGTGTAAAAAAGGCATCTTTAACATCTACGACTGTAAAGTGAGTGGTGGAGGGAGAGATATGAGGGAGCATGGTATAAGGGTTTGGCACCACTGGGTGGATTGGGGTAACAGCATTATTGATTATCTTAAGGTCTTGCATTAGACGATAAGACCCATAAGGCTTGAGTACCAGGAGAATGGGAGTATTATAAGGTGAATGGGTAGGTTTAAGAAAACCATTGTCTGAAAGGTGCTTGATTATATGTTTAAGTCCCTGTAAATGTTTGGGAGCTATGGGATATTGGGGAACACAAGTAAAAATTGAAGTATCCCTAAGATGAATTAAAATAAGCATGGCATGGGTCGTGCAGGTGGGATTGGAGGTATCCCAGACTATGGGATCAACCAGAGAAGAAAATCTTTACCTAAAAGGGGTGTAGGACCTGTTGGAATTATTAGGAAGTAATGAGTAAAGAAGAGAGTCTGGAACCTGCATGGAATAGGCCCTGTCTGCAAAGGCTGCATAGGTTCGCCATCAACACCCACTACAGAGACTGAGGACTTAATACAATGGCCTGAAAATTCAGGAAAAACCCTATATATGGCCTTTATGTCCACAAGTACAGAGACTGTCTTACCTGAGACCTCCAGTGGAACTTGGGGCTCTGAGAAGGATACCTCAATGGGGGGCTGTGGACCCCGAGCCCCATCAGTCTTTAGCAACAGGTCCAAGTATATCAGTCAGCGATGAATCCGGTGGTGATGAGATCTCCTGTGAGGGCAAGGAGTCAGAGGATGGCTTACCCGCTCTCTGGCAGCTAGGACAGTCACTCTTCTAATGGCCCTTGAGATTGCAATAGGGGCAAGGCCCCAGAGGAACACCAGGGTTGGAGCACTCTCTTGCCCAGTGTCCTTTTCTGTTGCACTTGAAGCATGGTCCAGGAGGGGCTTGGGCAGCTCTGCCTTGTCTCGGTTTACCTGTCTCAGAGCTCCAAGTGTCACTGCTAAAAGATCAGATTGTTATTTTTCCTTCCGATTTTTATCTGTGTTATTGAAAACATGAAAAACAACATTAAGAAGGTCTCCTTGCAGGGTTTGAGGGTCAAGTTTAGCCTTTTGTCTTGGGAACTGGGCCACAGTGGAAGGTATCTGTCTCCTCCACAGTCCTAAGATATCTGGTTTTTATCTTGGGTAGGTGTACAGCTTTAAGTCTAAAGGAGACGAAGGCAAACAATCAATTAAGTATGCAGGAGTCAAATAATAGGAGCAACAGGGTATTTTTGAGTATAATTTTAGTAATAGCTTCCCATAAGGAGGATAAGGATAAGGTCCAGAGAATTTTAGAAATTGACATGCCATTTACTTGTCATACACACATTTAGGCTTTACAATTGTATAAGTATCTCCTGTGCTGTTAGAATGTCTAATGCCATCTGATTTTTGGAGGATGGCCTGTTTTATTAATTTTACCTTTTTATTTAGGAGAGAGAGATCAGCTGCAGTGTCATTCAAGGCTTGTTGAATATAGTTAATTATGGCCCCAATATGCATCATATAACCTTTTTCTGGAAAATATCTGGTGGATCCCAGCAAAAGGAATCCATAATGAATTTATAATTATCTCTTAATTTTAGTTGTTGAACATCTACAAGATTGACAACAGTATAGTGCAGTAGAGGCAGTAAGCTTAATATGGAACTATTATTTTGTATTAACCATGGGAGTCTTTAACATTTGAGCACTGAAGAAATTTGTGACATTGTTTGGACTGCTCACTATTTAAGCACCTCTAAGTATAACATATATTATGTGACTGGTGACCTCGTGTTGGTCTGACCTGAATCTCCTGGCTGGAGCACAAGGAAAAGGCAGATGTATGGATCTGAAAGAAAATACTTGTCATCATAAACAATGACTAGACAATGAATTGTCTCAGCCATACGAACTTTAGTTGGCGTGTTTCCCATAAGATTATGGAGATTATTGGTGCCTCCAATTAATAAATAAGAGCTGGTTTTAAAGTTACCAGGTGGCCACTTTCTTATTTATCAATTGAGTCCTGTCCAATGTTTCCTCACCCCAAGGGATTTTGTTTAACTAATCTTAACATTTTAATCAGCTGGTAACCAAAGTAGAAGTATGCTTTTTAAGTGTATAACCCAAATAAACCTTGATTAAATGATCTGAAAATGTAAAAGAGGTGGAAAAAAATATTGAGCTCAAATAAAAGGAACAGCTATTTACAGAGCAGGCAAATGGACAAACGTGGACAGATGATCTGTACAGTATAAATAGACTGGACAACAGACAACAGATATATTGACTGACAATTATCTCACAAATTTAGAGTGCACTCAGATATATTTGGCCAGTTTGAGCTATAATAAATAGGCTAGTGTGAACCTTTGTGTCTGCAATCAGCTTTCTTGAGCTGCTTGCCAGAGCTGAGCTCTCTTGTGAGCTGAGGGTGCTGTTCAGAATCACATAAATATCCTTGAAATGTAAATCATAACAATTAGGTATAAATTTAAATATTTTAATATAATTCTGTGGGTCAACAGAGAAACAACCTAATTTATGGCTAATCTGAGATAGGTCAGAGAGGGAAAAAGGGACCTGTATATTAATTAACCCCTTGGGGCCAGCCTGTTCCTGAAGTGGGAGTAGAGACTGAGGCTGAGAAGGCTGTGGAGTAGATGGCCAATGAGCAGCCAACCATCCAGCAGGCATGTGTGAACAATTACCCAATGTTTCGCTACAAAGCAGTCACTCGTCACCATGTGACAAGGAAACATAGGCTGTTGGCTGGTTACCCTGTAACCCACAGCAACATAATGAGGGCACGCAAGATGGCAAGTGGCCATCATGTGACCCGCAGCAGGATGGTTGCTGTTGATCACATGAGGGGCCACAAGGTGGCACCCATTGACCCTGAGACCCGTCGCAAGATGGCGGCGCCCTGTCACGTGGCAGGCGGCTGCAAGATGGCAGCTGTCCTCCATGCCAGCTGCTGCAAGATGGCTGCTGAGAATTACATGACTTGCCAGAAGGTTGAAATGCACAAGATGGTGTATGGCGAGCCAGCAGAGAAAATGGCGATGCAGGGGTAGGACACAAAGAACCATCAGACAGAACAGAAGGCTTGGGTAGGGGGCATTGACAAGTTGAGGACTGGGGAGAGAAACTAAGGGAAGGATCAGAGGCTTCTGTGGGTGAGGGAGGAGGAGAGGATGGCACAGCTGCGGGTGAGGAAAGAGGAGAGGACAATGCAGCTGCAGGTAAGGGAGGAAAGGACAGCACAGGGGTTACAGGAACCTCTGGCTGAGAAGGCAGTGGGGTTTGATCCTTGGGATATGGAGGAGGGGGAGTAAAGACAGGAGGCACCTTGTCTAAAGGATCTGGTGGGGAAGAGGGGAGGGTTTGGGGGTACAGTAGAGTTAGCTAGAGATATTTGAGCTGCTGTACATGATTTAAAGAGAGAAGAGCATGTCCTTAAGGAAAGGAAGGCCTGTGTATATGGAATTTCTGCTAACTTGTTGCCAGTATAACAGAACTCATATAGGTTCTTAAGAACAGAGGGATCAAATGTTCCCTCCTCAGGCCAAGGGCTGCCGCTACGGTTGTAGGTCAGCCATGTCTCCTGGAAATAAAAGATTAGGTTTTTAATTTTTATATCCTTTTTTAAGCCAAGGTTATGAACCTTGTGCCAAGGTTATGAACCAGGGACCCCAGAGGTGTGTTTTTGCGGGAACGGGAAAAAGTATTCCCCATTGTCCAATCAAAAGTGAGCCACAAGAACAACTTTGCCTCAGGATATGAGAGATTTAGCTCTCCTTCCAAGGAATGTGAAAATTGTTCCAGATCACACTTATCAAAAAAGATTGCCACCTATTTTGGAAGTGTGATTTAAAAAAACGATTCCAACTCGATCACCAAAGGCATGAGTCGGGATCCCAGAGGATCAGAGAAATAGCTCTGCCTCAGACCATCCAAGGAATGTGAGAACTATTATCTTAGCCTTGGGACTGAATGGCTAATCTGGGTTGGGCCCCGCCCATGGTAACAGAATACCCGGGACAGAAAACGGCTCACCTGTGGTAAATGAGATAGGCCGGTGTTGTTCACAAACTGGTGGCAACAAGTTGGAACAGCTCCCGTGTGGTGAAAAAATAGGAAATAATACAAGATACGGTCTGATCCGTGAGTTAGCAGGGGAGCTTTAACCAGGGGGTTCCCAAGGGCCACTCATGCTGCCATCATGGTCTGGGAACCATAATGATAGGGTTTTCGGTGTGATGAAACAGAAAAATATGAGATAAAAATGGCCTTTATTCCAAGGATGTGGAGAGAAGTCCATGACTATAGACAGCCTGGCATTCTCTGACCGGAACGTGTGGCATAGGGTACACATATAACCTTTGACCAGGGTGGTGCTTAGGGTGGGCATTGATGATGCACAAGTTACTGATTGGGACCCCTTTTCGCACCACTGGGAAAGGAAAAAGGAAGTTGTCATAGGGGAAGGAGGAGGTGACCTTAAGGTAAACACGCTGTTTGGTCCCCCCTCCCACCACAGTTTATCCTAGGACAAAACTTTTTCAATGGGGGGGGCATGGCAAGGACAGGGGCAGATGCAATGTGTGGCAAAGGGACAGTGAGGACAGTGTGACAAAGGCCCTCCAAGTGACATAGGGGAAATATTGTAACTCCCAACCTGTTAGACATCAGATGTGCCAAGATCATGGTCCCCAAAGTTCAAGAATGGATTCTAAGGAACAACGGAAAGCTGGGCATGGTGGTGCATGCCTATAATCCCAGCATTTGGGAGGCTGAGGAAGGCAGATCCTTGCAAATTTGAGACCAGCATGGGCTACGTAGAGAGCTCAAGGCCAGCCTAAAACTGCATAGTGAGACTCTGTTTCAAAAAAACAAAAACAAAAACAAAAACAAACAAAAAAAAAACCAATGTAGATTAAAATTTAACTGAGAGAAAGACAGCTCTGGAGAGAGAAAGGAGGGGACCTGGGAAAGGAGGGAGAAGCCCACTTCTCAAAGGAAATTTTATAGAGCAAAACCATGAGGTGGGTACAAAATCACAAGGTGGGTCCAACATGGGACAAAACTGTGATCAACCAACAAGATTTATTTAGGCAATGTGGATCCAGTGGGGAAGCAATCACATAGCAAGCGTACATGGAAGGAACAAGCACCTTCTTTGGAAGAGATGGATCAGGAGGTCCTAGTCACTGACCTGGGTGATTGACTGATACCTATCTAGACTTTATTGGACCAGGTAATATGTAGACGTGATCATTGCATCTTTGTCTCATTCCCTGTGCCTCCGGCCAGTGCTCAGCCATCTGACTGCTGTAATGTGTCTACCTAACTTAGCTGTTTGTGATAACCAGACAGGACCCAGGATCTGGCCATTCAGGAGACCCCAGGCATAGCCTGGAGCATGGCCCGCAGCTGGGAATGGGCCCTCTGGGCCAGGGGTCTTCCAGTGCCTTCTGCACACAGCATCAGGACCACAGGTCCCAGGGAGTCCCAAATGCGCCTCTGTGCGCTCCCTCCCCTCCATTACTTAAAGCACAGAAAGCATCTCCCTGTGAGTGACTGTCCTCGAAGACAAATGGCCCAGGACCCTGAAATGGAGTTGGGCTCTGAACACAGTTAAGTGCACCTGACACTGTTTTCGTTACGAATGCTAATGGACTCATGACTATTTCCCTAAGTGCAGCAGCTGCTTTAAAATGAGTAGTTCTCTGGCAAGCACATGGTCCTGAGTTTGATTCCAAATACCAAACAAAAAAAGAAAGGAAGGAAGGAAGGAAGGAAGGAAGGAAGAAAGAAGAAAGAAAGAAAGAAGAAAGAAAGAAAGAAAGAAAGAAAGAAAGAAAGAAAGAAGGAAAGAAAGAAAGAAAGAAAGAAAGAAGGAAAGAAAGAAAGAAAGAAAAAGAAAGAATTTTTGAACAGATATTGATTGCCTCACTGAGCAAGTCACCATACTTACCAGAAATCACAGTCCTCAGCTGGACATGCAGGCAGTTCAGGAAGAGTCCTTCTCAGTTCTGAGTTTTGATTTTAAGGTATCTGCTATGGATATACTGCTGTCACTCCCAGGTTAATTTGGAAATGTCACGAAATATATTTGATGGTGATGTAATTCTGAGCCTTCATAATGCATGATATTTTAACTTAGAGGAAAAAGAAAAGAGCAAAAATAGGTGCCCAGAGAAAGCTACAAAATCTGCAGGAGGGACAGAGGGGACCTTGTGGTTCTGACTTCTTTAACTATAAGGTCTCTGGGTCTGCATGTGCTTGTTACCTGCGGGTGCTCAAACCATTACTGTGCCCCAAACCATCACCTGAGCCACTGGTGAGCACATATGGATCATAATACTACATAATATTTCGCACTATATCTTCATGCAGGTTACAGGACAGCAGTGCTGTCAAGTGTGCTAATGCTTTGCCAACTCTGGGCCCCATCAACTGAGCAGGTCCCGTCCAAGAGGTCTGCTGGTCAGAGGCCCTAGAATGACACAAACACCCTAAGAAGTTAGGAGAAAGGCAGCTTGGGAAACACAGTGCTGTGTGCCTTTTTTCGTGCCAAGTGTGCGCATGAGGTAGTGCCACATAAAAGTCCCCTCTTCTCACCCGCATGTCCTTGTAGACACCTATACTGCTGTGCGTGCATAGAACTGGCACCCTCTGAGACACACAGATGTGTGACTCTTTTCCTTTTCCTCTAAGTTAAAATATGATGAATGATGAAGGCCCAGAATCCCACCACCACCAAATCTGTTTTGTGACATTCTAAATTAATCTGGGAATTACAGTACCATATCCATAGGATGCAGAGTTGAACCAACAATTTAAGGTCCGTGTTTCTCTTTGTCCATAGTGGACCATAACACTAATATTGCCCAAAAAAAGTGCAGAAACATGAGTCTGTTGGACCCATGTTTATGCTTTAGCATATTTCTATTGATAAATTATTAATTTTAATTTTATGAATTTTATTATATTAAACAATTACTTAACAGGTAACATATCACAAAAATGAAGTATTAAATTTTTAATTCTTACTGAGTGTTTATAAACAAACATCAAAACTTTCAAAATTGACTGCTTTTTGGTGTATGAAGTCTAAAAAACAACAACACAAATAAATTCTTATATGAACTACAATGAAAACACCAATATCACTCTGCCAAAAAATAGTCTTTACTTCAGGCACTCTGCACACATGACAATAGCACATTCCATACACATGTGTCACTTACACGGACAGCACGTGTGTTTGCTTTCCTGGCATTTTTATCAGACATTCTTGACATCTCTGTGATCTTATTATTTTGTTAAGAAGTTCTTATTATATTATATAGTATGTAGTTAACAGGAACATAAAATTTTAAGAAAATAAAGTATTAAATTCTTAATATGTATTGTGCATTGAGACACCAACATTTTCACATCAACTGTGTACTTGCTTACAAAGCCTAAAATATAATATCAGAAATAAAATCCTATATGAACTACCATGAAAATACCAGTAAAATGCTACCACAAAAATAAACTGTGTTTCAGTTGTCACACCTAAGGCAGGCTTCCCACATGACAACTGCGTGTTCCATGCATAGGTGTCACTTACACTGACAGCTCGTGTGCTTAGCTTTCCTTCCCTATGTAGCAGTCTTGTCACCTCTCTTCTCTTCCTGTTTTGTCAGGAGATTCATATTATATTGTATAGTGCTTATCAGGGAAATAAGACAGCAATAAAATAAAATATCAAATATATAATGCATGCTTAGAATAGACATTAACATTTCACATCAGCTGTTTTCTTGCTTACAAAACCTAAAAGGTAACATCAAAAACAAACCTATGTGAACTACAATGCAAACACAACAGCCTACCACAGAAATAGTCTGCTTCAACTGTCACACCCAAGACAGGCTTCACACATGACAAATGCATGTTTCATATACAAGTATCACTTACACTGGTAGCACATAGGTTTGTTTTCCTGTCCTTTCTTGTAGGCCACAATTGACTTCATTTTTTCCCTGTTCTAGTAGGTCTTTTGATGCTGCACCTGCCTATCCACCTGTCAGCTCACCAGGGTGCTCCACAATTTTTTTTCATAGTTCCCAGGGTAGAAACATTGTTTTTTCTCTGATGTACATGATTCTTATGAGCTTCAGTCCTAATCCTCTAAGAAAATTTCTCCATAATATTTTGCACTTGTTATTTTCTTCATAAACTACTAAGCTATTTATGCCACACATGTTTAGGATCAAGTAAAACACAACCATTGGCCAATGCTTCATGTTCAAGTGACATCATAGTTGCTGCATGACTCATCAAAAACATTTATCCCACCTTTGGTTTTGTTGTAGAAAATTTCCATCTCAGTGTTCCAGTTTGTTGAGGTTTCCTAATCAATATTTTCATCATGGTGAAATGTTGACATCAACAGTACCAGCTTGGTTTTTTTGTTTTTTGTTTTTTGTTTTTTGCCATATACAAGGCCAATGTTATAACTTTCTGAAATTTCAAACATTGTACTATGCAATTCTTTGTTTTGAAATTGCAACATTTCATTTTGACTTTCTGCTCTGTTCCTATATACAGTTTCTGCGCTGGTCAACTTATGCTCTATTAACAAAAGTAACATCAATTAGAAACTAGGAACCCAATTGTTGAATGTCATATTTTGATTAGTTGGGGAGAGGGGAGCAACAAGTCTGCTCACAGTATCATTGGGTTTGTCACTCTATGAATAAGGGTAGCTGAGTTTCAGAATAAATGTCTAAATCAAAAGCATAATAGTTGCATCTACAAGGACATAAATTTTTATGCCATATTTTGACCGATTGCTTTTCCAAAGTCTTTTACATTTCTGGGTTCATCATGAGAAATTCCTGCTAAGTACAGCAGACCTATGAATGCTTTCAGTTCAGCCAGTGAGGTGTCATAATAAACACAGATTTGAAGATGGCTATTGATCCATACAAAACATTTTATTTGCATCTCAGCTTTTGTGTATTTCATCTGTTGCAGTATTTCATCTGTTATAATTTCCAACACTGAATATCAGTGCTGGCATTCTGTCCAATACATTTCACCTTTGCCGAGAACCTCACTGTATTTTAGGACCTAGTTCTAATATCGGATCATTCTATTTGTTTGCATGGATGTTTTGTAACATTTCAACTAGTCAAGTATTTACTCACAATGCTGTTATCTTCATCATCTGAATCAAGGAGGTCTGTATTCCCTGAGTCTGCATCAGTTGATTCTTATTGCATTTCACTGTCACAAGAAATTTGGTTCCCATGGCAAACATCAAATTCACCATCATTATCATCATCATCACCATCATCATCATCATTATCCACCCACACCACTCTTCTGTTACCAAAGCATGTAATGTACCCTAATGGATCATCTTCTTCATCCATGCATGAGTAATCTGATTCACTTTTGACCTCCAAAACTTGCAACTTTGGCTTTTCATGTACCATTGTACTAAATTGGGCTACTTCTATCAGAAAAATTAAAATAAAACTTTTTAAATACCCCCATCCGGCCCTGATTTTCCCATGGAAAGAGGCTGGTCACTTATTTGCAGTCCTTTTCTTGATGGGGAGGGAAGATTGGGCCAGCATGGCCAGCATGAGCCCAAGCCTAGCTGGGAAAACCAGAACCCTCCTCAGCCCTGGCCAAGTGACACCTGGCCAATGGCACTAAGCCCAAAACTTCCACAGAAACTTTGGAAAGGAAACAACCTGGAGCTGATGCTTCCCACCATCACTAAAGAAAGCTGCATACAGGGCAGAGCCCGGGCTAGTGAGCAGAAGCCACGGGGTAACAGTGGGAGATGGGTCTGTGTGATGAGATTGGCATCTGAGTAAACCACACTAGACTTTCCCTGCCCAAGACCAACTTGCCCTCACTTCAACCATGGCAGTCATGAGGCAGGTACAGGTCTCCAAGAAACACTGACTCACTTGTGTGCTAATGGAGAACATCCCCTCATAGATGACAAGGCAAAGAGGGTGCCGAAATTAATCACTGCAGTGTTTTGATGATTCGTTCAAAGATGCAAACCACTGAGGCTGGGGAAAGAACTCAGTGGTACCACAAGCAAGCAAGCAAGCAAGCAGTCAATCAGTTCAAACAGACACAGCTACTTGGGGACTGAAGCAGGAATATCACAAGTTTGAGGCCAGTCTGAGCAACACAGTGGTCTCTGTCTCAAAATGAAAACCAAACTGGGGCTGTAACTCACTAGCAGAGCACCCTGGTTTCAGTCTTCAATATCACACACACACACCCGACACGTGCGTGTAACTGAGAGGCTTTTTATACAGTAAGCACAGTATCCTAAAGTGTGTTGTGCCACTGCTACATGTGAATATTAGGCAAAGTTGCATAAATTATGATTTGGCATTGCACAATTTTCCAAAAATCCCCGCATGTTTCCAGACACTGGTTGGGAAGTCAGGCTACTTGTCTGGTGCTGGTTCGAAATCAAAGAACACTGAGCCCAGCTTTTGCTCCTCACCATCCCTGAGATCTGGAACCTGCCACTTACCTCCATCACCTGCTGGACTCCTGCAAGAGACACAGTGATTCCATTTGAGGTTTTCTTCTGGGTTCACAGGGATTTCTCAAAATCCCAGGAGGACCGCAACTGCAATTGAGTGGTCCTTTATTCTTTAGGGTGCTGCCATCCTGTGGCTGCTCTGCTCCTTCACACTTGGTGTTTGGACTTTGAAAGTCTACAGCAATCTTTGCTGCCCCAGCTGGGCAGGAAGGACCTGGACGCTGAGGGAGAAGTCTGCTTTTCCTGAGTTCCTGGGGGTAGAAGGTGAGGGGTCAAAATACACCTGAGTGTTTACATTTAAACTACTTATTACAGTAAAGGACACATGACCCTTAACTCTTCTCACGGTTCTCCCCTTGTTTTGAGCACATTCAGCCCATCATTCTCACCATTTTCTGAAGCAGCTCTGGAGTCCTCTCCCCTGAGTGTCTGCATGAGGTGTGATCAAAAATATGGTGAATGCTCTAACAAGTGCCATCTGTCAGAAGGCATCTTGTGAAAACATGGCACTGTGTCTACATCACCTTAGCCACCACATCTGGCACCGTGTGACTCCTGGCTCTTCTCCAGCCAAAATGACCATGAAAGGGACACATTTTGAGTCAACTTAGGGCATCAAGGCAGCCAGGACAGCACAAGTAAAGACACCAGCGCTGCTTTGGAAAGTGGCAAGGAGGATAGGATGAGTGCATTGAAAGCAAAGGAGGGTTCATGGCCGTGTGTAATTAAAACATTCTTACATTTACACATTCATCATATTTTTTGATCATACCTGGTAGTGTAGAAGTATAGGTGCAACTTGTTAAGTTTGTGAAAATGTATAGTTTGCCAAAATTTCAGGTAGAATGTTGTCGGATCCTAATAAACCAATGATCCGATAAAACTACCTAGGACCTGATGAGCCTGACACAGTTTATACAGCTGCTTTTGAGTCCCAGGAGGTGGGTGAGGTGGGTGGGTTAGGGTGGTTCCATAAAAGTTGCCTGACTCCAGTTTATTTGCTTATTGCATCTTGCTTTATATACAGATGCTTTAAAATGCAATTTAGCTGGACGGGCAGTGTACTTGGTCATCCCAGTTTTCAGGAAGCTAAAGCAGGAGGATCATAAATACAAGTCCAGTTTAAGTAATTTAGGAAGAAACTCTGTCTCAAAATAAAACTGTAAGCTCGGCATGTTGGCAATGCCTAAATCCCAGCACTCTGGGAGGCTGAAGTAAGAGGATTTTGCAAGTTTGAGCCCAGCCTAGGCAACTTAGCAATTTAGTGAAACCCTGACTCAAAATTTAGAATAAAGGGGCTGGGGTATAGCTCAATGCAAAGGTCTTGGATTCTTAGTATTGGAAAAAAAATTTTAAAGGCTTTGGGCATAGCTCAGTTGTGCTAGGCCCTGATTTCAATCCTTAGGCCCAGGAAGAACAAAAAGAAGGAGGAGAATGAGGAAGAAGAGGAGGAGGAGCTGAGCATGGTGACACCTGTAATCCCAGCACTCGCCAGGCTGAGGCAGGAGGATTGTTGCAAATTCAAAACCAGCCTGGGTGACAAAATGAGCCCAAGCCCTGCCTCAATTGCATAGCAAGACCTTGTCTCAAAAAGATGGGGGGGGTGAGGGGGAAAAGGGAGAAGGAGGAGGGGAAGGAAGAGGAAAAGGAAAATTTAGCAGGATCTTCTCCTATAATGTTGCCAAATTGTTATCAGAATTAGCTTTATTGCCTAGAGAGAATCAATGGATTTTTTTCTTTCTTATGGTACTGGAGACTGAGCCCCAGCAGGGCCCGGTACACTCTGAGCAAGCGCTACCACCAACCTTTCCCCCCAGCCCATTTTATTTTATTTTATTTTATTTTATTTTATTTTATTTTATTTTAAAGTTTTATTTAAAGAGAGAAATAAACCAAACAAAACAGAATAAAGGGTAGTAACAATACAGAATTCCAAGGAAAAAAGGAAAAGAACAAAAAAAACCACCAAGATATCATTACTTGATAAATTACATACTGACATCTTGGAAATAGTTGTTCAAATTACAAAATTAAAACATGCAAAGTAGACATTCAAACAGTGAGACTGTTAACAGTTCTGCTCCACAAAATCAGTAACAAAATCTAACAAAAACAGTAATATGTTCATCCATTTTACACACTTAAACATACATGTAATTATATCAAAAGGGTAAAATTAAACACAATATAACAGAACAAAGCAGGTCACAAGAAAGCAATGTAAGAGACATAAATTTCAAAGCTAGACAATTGGAGATATTCACTCTCTATCTATCATGTTGACTCTTGTTTTCTTCCAAATAGTTGTCCATATAATCACATACAGGGAATTCACACGAAACAATATAGTATGGAACTGATCTGAACAGGATGAGGAAGGTGTTTCTGGTCTTCAAGACCAGACAGTTGGGAATCCAAGAATGGCTGTCACAGTGTCTCTCATTCTCTTGAAAACAACTGTCCATACCTTCAAGTGTATTGAACTTAAACAAAACAAAACAAGCTAAAGTCACTTTGAACAAAGAATGATAGTATTGCTGGATTTCACATCATGACATTATGGAATCAGCACTGGGTACTGTAGTGTCTCTTTTTCTTCAAAGTAGTTGTTCATTTCAACATGCGTTATCTAGTTGGTTCTCGTAAACTGTTTATAAGTTCTACACATGTGTGAGTCTCTACATACATATCTATCCTTTCTGTATTAGAGGGAAAAACAAAACAAAGCAAGACAAAACAAAACAATTCCTAGAAAAGCATAAAGCAAAAAAGTCATATAAAATCATAATACAAGGTGATCTACAATGGTTACCATGATGCCTCAGCAGTACATAACAACATTAATAAAAACAAAGCATTGGAGACATTATAAGACTTCAAAAGCAAGTAATAATCAAACAAGAGTGGGTATCTTAGTGAATCTTGTCATCTTCAGTATAGTTGCCTAAACTCTTAGACTTCATATTATCAATCATAACAGATACGAATAAAATCAGTCAATACAAAATAGCAATCTAACAAATCAGATTCAAATAAGATCAGACATAATAAGACAGTATAAGTTATACAGGGCTTCTGATTAAGTTGACAGGAAATTAAGGATGATTACCATAATATATCCTCTTATTTTTGGGATAGCTGACCGTGCCTTCAAGTCTAGTGTAAGTAGACAAACTGGAACAGCACGTAATCCATCCAAGCAGAGTGGTGAGAATAATGTAGATTTTTAAATCTTGTTACCCTATTAACAATATCCTCTGCCTTGCTTTTTTAGACAATTCTTCCCCTTTCACTCCCATAGGGTGCACTGCTTATTTTGTGTCCCACTAACTCCCTATATAGAACATCTCAATGGACCCTATCTCCTGATCTACTCTGCCTGTGTTTCTTTTTATTAGTATATAGAGGCCATCTATATTAGAGATTACAGCCAATCTTCTCTGCCTTATTTCTGCTATTCTATTTTTCTGCCATTGGTTGTCTATTTTTCTGTTCCACTCCACTGTCTGCCCCATTCATTGAGGCCTCTCTGCCACTGTTCCTGAAATCCTGGTATTCTTTTTCTCTCTCTCTAGAATGTCCTTCAGTATTTTTTGTAGGGTTGGATTGGTGGTCACAAATTCTCCCAGTTCCTCTTTGTCATGGAAGCATCTTGCTTCTACATTAATTTCTAGAGAGAGTTTTGCAGGATACATCAATCTGGGCTGGAGGTTGTTCTCCTTCAGGGCTTGAATTACTTCACTCCAAGCTCTTCTTGACTTGATGGTCCGTGTCGAGAAGTCTGCAGTGATTTTGATAGGTTTTCCTTTATAGGTGATCTGTTTCTTTTCTCTGATGGCTTTTAATATTCTGTTCTTATAATGAATTTCTGGGATCTTGATTATTATGTGTCTGGTTGCAGCTCTGTTTTGGTTGTAGGTGGCTGGAGTTCTGTATGCTTCATACATCTGCATATCATTTCCTTTTTCTATGCTTGGGAAGTTTTCCTTAATAATTTCTGTGAATAGCCTTTGCAGTTCTTCTGTTTTGAGTCCTGCTTCTTCATTCACGTGTTTTATTCTGAGGTTATAGATCCTCTGGTCGTTTTCTAGCCTTTGTATTGTTACTGCCTGTTTCCTTGTTATTTTTAAGAGATCTTCCCTTTCATGATCACACATTGCAAGCCTGTCTTCAAGTTTTGATAACATATCCTTAGTTTCTTTCACGCAGTTTTGCCAGCTTTCAATGGAGTTTTTAGTTTCTGGGTAATCTCTTTGAATCTGCTTCATGAATTCTAGGTTTTCTTTATATTCTTCATTGAACATTTCTCTCCTTTTGTGTTCCTCCATTCTTCCATCTTTGTCTTCTTGAGAGGTGCTTAGCTTTTCCTTTATTAATCTACTTATCTGTTGTTTAACTTGAATTAATATTTCAGTTTTGATCTCATTTATGAGGTCCTGCAGATATCTCTTTATGTCCACTGATGCTGTGTTTGATGTTGCATGTTTGCTGCCCTCAATCTCTTTCATACTTACCTCTCCTGGATCAATATTCTCAGGGTTGGGGGCTGGGGGCTTTTTCTTATTTCTCTCTCTCGTCATGTTTTTGGTTCCTTCCTTACAAGTGTATAGTGTAATTCCTAGCCCCTTTTCTTGTTGGTTAGGGTTCTTCTGGAGCATGCAGGCTAGGGGTTTCTGCCCTCTGCAGTCTGCTATCAGAGACTGAAGTGCAAGCAAGAGCAGTATATGCTGGCTCCTCCCCTCTGGGCCAGTCAACCTTCACAGGCCTTCACTGCATCAGCACGCACCACACTTAGGGAATTGGTTTGTGATGACCCGTTGAGTCCCAGCCAGGGGTGCAGCCCAGTCCAAGCAGATCCCACCAACCTGCTCCGCGAGGTGAGCAACCAACTGAAGCCGCTTCCTTACCGAGTTAGGACCGTCCTTCCCAACTCCAACATGTCATCCAGTTGGTTGCCCCTTTCCTGTGGGAAGGTCTTATTCCCATCACTCACTGCAGGTTGATGCCAGTCCCTGAGATCTGCTGGGCTCCTGGACCTCCGACTTCAGCACGGCTATGGCACGAATTCACAGTGCCTCTGGGTGGGTCGTGTGCAGGGCCATTTCTGGGCGAGCCACGCACAGGGCTGCTCAGCTCCACACTCCAGCCACTCAAGCCAGTCACATCTGCGTGGGTTTGGACACTCAGGTGGATCTCAGGCACAAATTCAGGCGGCTCAGCCAGAGTGCAGTGCTTGCCGATCTTAGCTTCTCTAATGGTAGCCCCAGGATGTCGTATTCAAGTAGTTTCTTTTCCTTCACTTTCTGCCTGGGTTGAGAGAATCCATCTTCCTCTGTTTGGGTCTCTCCAGGGTGTTCTATTCTGGAATCTGAGCTGTTTCTCTCAGAGAGGCTCCATATCCTGCTACTTACTGGTCCGCCATCTTTTCCTCTCTCCCCCAGCCCTTTTTTTAAATGTTGTTTGTGAGGCCAGGTCTTGCTAAATTGTCCAGGCTGGCTTTGAACTTGTAATCCTCCTGCCTCAGTCCCCAAGCTTGGATTTTAATTGTGTGCAATCATGCTGGGCAAAGTTGTGTTTTTTGAAATTTAAAAAAAAATGCCATACATAGAATACATACCAAATTCTGCTTATATTTAATTAGAACATGTTTGCAAATCATTCATATAAATATCACAACTCAAGGTTGTATATAGTTCAGTAAGAATCTTAGGAGGCTGCTGTTGGCCCCACAGTCCAAGCTGAGAATCCAGATTATATTATGTAGAGGTACAAATTCCCTACAAAAATGTGCTAATAAAATTAATTAAAAAGAATCAAATGGGGTTGCTCATGCTGACTTTTCAAACTGCACTGAACTGTTCATCCAGTTCTGGGAGATCAGTATTAGTGAGTTAACAGTCAAATTTCTCAAACAAGTCTGTTTTGTTTTGTTTTGTTTTGTTTTGTTTTGTTTTGTTTCTTGAGACAGAGGTTCACTTTGTAACCCAGGCTGGCCTTGAATTCCCAGTGATCATCCTGCCTCAGCCTCTGAGTGATGGGATGAGAGGTGTGCACAACCACACCCAGATCAAAAACCAATCTGTTTTAATCAGTATGATAAAGAAGTCCTAAAAGCAACCTGTTATGGTTTGAGTCTGGATGTCCCCCCAAAGCCTCACACAGTCATGAAGGTGGCCTTCTAGAGTTTGTGAATGACTCATGGTCCAATGCTAGGATTATGGGTATGAGAGCTACACCCAAGTGGGTGTGGGCCACTACACTATAAGGGACAGAAAGAGTCCTCTCTGTATTCCTCCCCTTTTGCTCTTGTTGCTTGTGCTGTTTTCCACCACCATGCACTGTTGCCCTCTGCCATGCTACTCTGCTTTAGAGCCAGCTGATTACAGACTGAAACTTCCACAAACTCTGAGCTGAATAAACCTTTCCTTCCCTAACTTTGGGTATTGAGTATTTTGTCCCGGCAATGAGAGAAAAGTAACCAAGATACAACCTGACTTCAGCAGCCAGTTATTCTTCCAAATCAGCAGCCATATAAGGAAGGAACTTTGGAAAGAGGACTCGATTCTTTGTGCTCTTAGCCCCTCCTTATCAAGTCTGTAACCCCTCTGCTCAGCCCTGGTCTGGAACTAACTTGATGTGTCTTGTCCTCCAGGTCTAGGTCTCAGTTCTTCTCGGTCTGCTGCTGTCTGGGCCACTGTCCTCCTGGTGTCCAGTCTAGGCACTGCTCTCCCCACAAAGATGCCACCCCAGCCCTGTGGTCTGCTGCTGCCTCCAGCCTCCTCCCTGAACACACATTGTATTGTGATCCCTAGCAGTGATTTTGTCACCCTCTCCTGAATTCATAAGTCAAAGTCCCAGTGCCCACACGGCACAGGTGGTCTTATTTGAAATGAGATCTCAAGGAAGTGATGAAGTGCAGATGAGGTCCTAGGATGGGTCCCACTCTGGCACAGCCCCTGATCCCCAACAGGATAAGCCTGGACACAGGCATTTCCAGAGGGAAGATGAACTGAAGATGGGATAGGCGGCACCTACAAACCCTGGACAGGCTGGGAACCTCGACTCTGCTCTAGACATGAGGTCGTGCATTCCTGGGGTTAAGCCATGGCCAGGAAGCCTCCTTGGCAAATGCGGAAGTCATCCTGGGGACACTGAATTACATCTACTTTGTTGGGTATATTTATGGTTAACCTTAATTTCACTGCTCCAATTCTAGAAAATACTGTCTTAGTTACTTTTCTCATTGCTGACACAAAATACCTGACACCAGAAGTTAAAGGAGGAAAGGTTTACTTGCTTCCTAGTTCTGGAGGTTTCAGTCCATAGTCTGCTGGCTCCAGGGCAGAGTAGCACATGGCAGAGGGGCATTGCAGAGGAGAAACAGTTCATGGTAGGCAGAAGACACCAAAGCAAGCAAGCGACCTTAACAACATCTTTCTGCCTCCTTTTACATCGCACCAAGGCTACTGGGTTAGGGCAGTGCCAAACCAGTGAACTAATTTAGTAATCCCATACTCTTAATCTAGCACCACATACTCTAGATCCAGCTATCTCTGAAAAGCCCCTCTGTGACCACAGGAGGCTTTGGGGGATACGCGGACATAAGCCATAACAAATTCAAAAACAACAAATTGTTTTCATCCAGAAACTGTTAATATCTTAAATAATTTTTAAGGAAAATAAGTAAAGAGTTAATTAGTTGAAAGAGACTGTATAATTTCATAATCGGACCAGAGGATTAACAGTTGGAACTTTCAGACACAAGTTTCGGCTTTGGCAGTGTTTCCCTTCACTATCTCCTCCTTTGTCCCCATCCCAGCCAGCTTTTATCAGGCTTGTGAAGCGAGAACCAGCTATTCTCCTTCAATAGCTCTCAATATTTCAGACCAAGAGGAAAAATAGAATATTAGTTTTGTGACTCTCAAGTAGCAGTCTTTTAAGGAACACTGTCCAGAGGAGAAAATGAAAATCACTTGAGAGTTAACAATTACAATTGTCAATTTGGTTTTTTGTTGGGTTTTTTGTTTGTTTTGTTTTTCTTTTGGTTTTAGATCCAGAATCTATCATGTAGTCCAAGCTGACCTCGAACATGCAAGCCTCCTGCCTCAGCCTCCTGCGTGCTGGGATTACAAGTGTGTGCCATGATGCCTGGCTTACAATATTTTTGACCACCTAGGATCTAAGCACCCTTCCAACTACAGGCTCTCCTGAGCCAGCCAAGGAAGCTCCTGTGGTTTCCCTAGGGTCTCTTCAGGGTGTGACACAGATACCTTTCCAAGGCCAAGGACAAGATGGGTCACACTAATCAGACCAGGTGTTGTGAATCTAAAGAGAAAGGAACTGCCACAAACCCAAATATAAGTCCTGCGTGGGGCTGTAGCTCAGGTGAAGAGCATTTCTCAGCACACCCGAAGCCCAGGTTTGATCCCCAGCTCAGGGGCTGGGGACGAAGTTCTTTACTAGGAATTGAATGCCTGCAGAAGCACCCACAACCTTGCCTTCAGGTGAATAAGCATCTGCTGTCACCATGGACAGGCACAGGGTGGTATACGTCCTCCTATCCCATCTCACCTCAGGCCTGGCACAGCAGGGTGGATGTGTTCACGTCTGCAGACCCAAGGGGAAGATGGCTTGCAGGCATAGGGAAGACAGAGGGGACACACAGGCCCAGAGGGAGAGGAGGGTCCTCACCCCCACCAAGCGCAGCCACAGCAGGACACAGGACTCAAGGAGAAATGACTCAAACCCGAATCCAAGATGCACACAATAGCATGGACGGGGCCCCTCATGATGGCCTTCAACCTGAAAGGTACCATACAAAACCCTCCTGACCCTCCAGTAGTTACACACAAAGAAACAGAAGGCCAGGTACCTTTAGGCAGAAGGACTGCGAGTTGGGACAGAATGTCTGATGCGCGCAACTTCAAGTGGCTTCAGCCCACAACGGCAGGCTCTAGCAGAAAGCCCCTGGCGGACAGCTGCTTCTCTCTCTGCAGCCAGGATGCAAGGAGAAGGGAAGGAGCCAGGAAGGAAGGGTCGGGGAGCAGACTTGGCCCAGAGCTCATTCCCATGACCCCCAGACACACCCAAAGACATGCACAGCATGCGCTGGCCACCTCCAGGGGTCTCTCAGGCCAGGCCAGGCAAAAACCATGACTGACCATCACAGGAACCAAAAGCGGCTGTTGTATCCTGTGTCTGCCATACAGATGAAAATCTTGATGAAAATCTTGCACTTAAATGTGCAAAAACCATTATAGGAAAACAGGGTGCATAAAACATGGTTCAATCATCAGTTCTGGTTTTAAAAAAAAGTCAAGATTTCAGTTTAAAGCTTTAAAATGAGCTGCAGACATAATAATAAAAATATACAGCCTGGGACAAAAGTGTGACTTCTCCATGGGGACTTGAACAGAAGGGGCTGTTATTCAGCCTGAAAGGGAAATGAAACTCTGAAACCTGTGCCACAATGACAGCCCCTGAAGACTGCGAAGGGAAATGGCTCCAACACATGGAGACGAGCACAGTCTGGGTCTGCTGGATCTCTCAAGTTGGGACTCAAGTTGGAGACGGGGTAGGGGGCGGGTTGACAGGCAAGGAGCCGCCTATGAGAGGAATAAAAGGTGTGTGTAAGGGGGTGTGATCACACTTAATGAACTGTGCACTTAAAAATGAATAGAATGGTAAATTTCATGGAGTATAAATTTTACTATACTTCTTCTCAAAGTAAAAAATTATATTCAAGGGCCACTCAGTAGCAAAAATGCCTGGCAGGCCCAAGGCCCAGCATGTGACCACCAGGGTCACACACAGACATGTACACACACTTACCACATCATCTACTTCCAGTCCCAGGGTGTTAAGATGTCAGGTCCCAACTCCATGGTGACACTTTTGAAATTCAATGTAGCATAAGTTTAAAACAGTTTTTCATTTTAAAAAATCACTTGAATTTGAAACAATTTGTTGCTAAAACAAAAAGTAGAAAGATGATTGTCAAGCATAAAGAAAATGATGATATTTTTCCATAATTAAAAATTAAATTCTCCATGTAAACATTAATGCTAACTCATGGAACATTTTTATAATGAGGAGGAATCCCAGAACTCATGAGGAACTGAAAAGAACCGCACAGGTTAACAGTCGCTGTTCTGTAGCACTGGGGAACTTCTGCCACAGGAAGCTGCTCTGCAGGGGAAGAGTCGGAGGGGCTGGGCACAGAGCAGGGCACCCACCGCCCCAGGAGTTGCCAGCCCAGCTCCAGCTGCACCCCTGTGCAGCTCCACTGATGAGGGGCCACCTCCTGCCCGCCCTGCTATTGCCTGGCAACTACGACAACCAGCAGCTTCCTGCTGCTCCTCCCCGTGACCTTAGTCACCTGTTACTCAGTTTACAAAACCTGTGTACCACCCGTTGGCTTTGGAGCTCTGTTTTTGCACTGAAGTACATTTCTTCCCATTTGCATCTTGCAATAAGTTGTGTTTTAAAACAATAACAATAAAATAATCACTCAACATGTTACCGTCATTTTCATGCCCTTAAAACTTACTATAAACATGCTGGAGTGAGTGGCGGTGACTCCTGGAATCCCAGGTCTTGGGAGGCTGCAAGAGGTTGATGCTGAGTGCGAGGCCCACCTGGACTACATAGAGAACTTGTCTCAAAAAATTACTGTGAATAATGTACAATTTCAGAAAAATGTGTTGTTTCAGTCACAGCAGATTCAGGCTTTTCAGCGAGTGAGGCATGAGATCCGTCACAGACCAGAGGCAGCAGAAGCTGTCTGTAAAGGCCACATGGTGAGCGGCAGGCGCCTGGGCCTCCCACCTGTGACCACTGCCTGGCTCTGCCTCTGTGTCCTGAACACAGCAGCAGACTGAACCTAACAGACCCGATCACAGAACAAGCAGTGGGTTCACAGAAACCAGCGCTGGGTCTGCTGGGGAGGAAAGATCAGTACCCACCAAAGCTCCGGCGAGACTGGTCTCCAAAGGGACAGCCCCCAGAGCAGGCCTGCAGGCAGCAGGGTGCTTCGTTCGTGTCTGTGAGCTCCGCTCCTTCAGGCTCCGCTGGACCTCCTCCTGTCCCCAAGACAGCAGCCACAGCAGCTCCCAGGGGACACATGCTCTCCCTCCTGCATCATAGGCCATGGGACCAAGGTGGGCACCATGTGCTGATCCCCCCAGGGACAGCAGAGGACAGAAGTGAACACCACGTGCTGACCCCCTGCAGGCACAGTGAAGTGGACAGAGCTTGGGCGCAGAGCCCCACAGCATGGCTGACAGCAAGGCTGAGGTGTGGGGTCCTAAGAGGCTGCAGTAAAGAAGCAAGGTTAGTGGAGGGGCTGCCAAGTCGGACCCAGGTAGGACACTCACAAGCTGAAGCCAGCCTGGGCTGCTTGGTGAGACCCTGACTCAAAATTTTAAGAAGGAGCTAAGAAATGTAGCTCAGTGACAGTGAAGCAGGAGACTGGGACATGACCAACTTTGCAAATGATTTTGCTAATTGTAAAATCCTGTTGAGTACAGAAAAATGTAGGACATATGCCTGAGCCATGTACCTGGGACCAATCAGAGATCATGATCTTCAGCTTTTCTCCAGGGAACTCAAGCAGGCTTCTGATTTGCTGGCCCAGATCTGACATCAGTTTGCAGGGTGGAGCAACAAAAAGATGGGTGCATTTGAGCTCCTGGCCACCATCGTACCCTTTCACGGTGTTCTGTTCTCACCCTAAAGAGCGTATTTCTTTTCCTACTTTTAATTGGCCCACACTCACTCTGTGGAGCATGTTTCTTTTCCACCTTTAATAAATGTAAAACCTCCTGCCTTTTATACTTACTTTGTCCACATCTGTGTTCAGGAAAAGAATCTAGGGAGAATTTCTGAGTCCCAAAACCCCAGAGCCCAGTGAGAGTAGAGAGCCCTTGTGTTCTCTCTACCCAATGAGAGTAGAGAGCCCAGGGTCTAGAGGAGGAAGCTGTCCTGGGGGCCACTCCTCAGGGGATACAGGGTTGGCTGCTCCTCTGTCCCTGCTCCCCAGTTCCTTGGAGTGAGAAGTCTCCTGCCAGTGCTCTGCCTCACAGTGAGAGCTGCCTGGCCACTTGCACGGAAGCCTCTTGAACCCAGAACCCAAAGAAACCTTTCCTTTCCCAAGGGATTACCAGTGACACAAAAGTGACTAATACAGTCCATTTTCTATTCAAACAAAATACCCAAGATTGGGACATTGATGAAGAAAGAGGTTCCCAGAGCTCACAGTTCCAGAGTGTGGGAAGCAAGGAGCACCTTGGGCTTTTACACAGTGACACAGGGCAGCAAAGGGTGGCACAGAACAGGTACACAGCCTAAGATTCCACCTGTCCTGACAGAGCTATCAGCGCCATCCTAGAGCTACTTCTGGTGACCCTATTGGGTCTTTATAACCTCCCCAGGGCCTCACACCAAAGGCCATAGTCAAGAAATTCAGGGCACGGAACTCACTGAAACCTGAGGGGAGCAGGACATAAAAGCTTAGGACACACATGTGCACTAACTCCTACAGCACTTTTGTGAGAATTAAAGTGTGTGAAATCATACATCAGTGTCCTGCTATAAACCACACCACTCAAGAAGAAGCAAGATACTTAGGTGGTGCTCACATACTTGTGAAGCAGGGTCAAGTTTGTGCGGAGCTCACACACAGAGGAGCCTGGCAGGCACATGAGCCTGAGGGAGGAGACACAACAGGGCCCTTGTGGGTGCAGAGCCTCAAGGGGGGTGGGGTGGTCCCCACATTGGGAAGGCAGCAGCAGATTGTTTGTGGAATGAGTTCTGTGTAATTCACCGGTCTCACTCTTTACAGGTGCATATGGAAAGCAACGCAGGTGTAAATGAGTGCATGTGTGTTTGTATACTTGCGTTTGTTGGTGTGCACACATCTGCAAGAGCCTACCTCTTGGAACAGTGACCACACCACCTGTCATAGGAACACCAAGCACCAGAGCACCCTTTACATGTCCACATCCATTAGAAAGCTCAAGTTCTCCATGCAGAAATGATCACCTTCAGGAAGGGGACTGACGAGGTCCTAGAGGACCCTGGAATTCCTTATGCCCAAAGCAAGATGTGCTCAGAACAGCAAGGACACATTAACACACCCAGGTGTCAGCCTATAGGGCTCCTGTGGCTGAACCTGGACACCCCAAGGCATGGTGGTAAGTAAAGCCAGTAAAAGTTAAGATGCAATTAGAAAAATAGGACTTTGTGGGTTTAATTTATATGCATAAAGAGAAAGTCCGATGAGAAATAGGATGAGGGAGGAAGCTGAAAAGTACTTCTTCACAGAACACTACCAGTTACAAGACGTACAGAAAATCTTTGGGAAGAAACCGGCAGACTATGGCTCCATTCAGTGACCCAGGTTAGCACTGTCAGTCGAGCGACACTGACAGATTGAGACAGGAGCTTCCTGATGGATGGGAAGGACATGCAGTGACATCCTGCAAAGATGTGCAGTCTGAATGTGATCACTAGAAAGCCAGAGTAAAAGACAAAGTCAAATGCCTACGATCTTAAACAGGAGTCAAAGCCATGGAGCACCATCAAAGACTGAGAGTGATTTCTAAGTTGAGGAGATGAGAAAGGCACAAAAACTAAACAGCCTGTGATTCCAGGCTGGGTTGTTGGGCAATGGTGGCCCTTACTAGGACAGATGGAGAGACGTGGATGCAGTCTGTGGACATGATGTGGTCTGATGGTGGTAATGCATGCATGGCAATTTTCTGGTTTGTGTAGTTGTACATGGTTTAGGTGGGGGGATGACATTACTTGTGAAGAATATGCCCCAAAGTCTTTGGAGGTGATGGGTAGCAGGTTAGCCACTTACTATCTAATGGTTTAGGGGAAAATTTATTGTACAGAGCTGGTTACATCTCTGTATCTTTGAGATTATTTTAGAAAAAACACCTTTAGGGGAACCCTTCTCCCCACTTGGACTTCAGCAGCCAGTGAGAGTTTGGACAAGCCCTTCCCCCACTCAGAGGATGTTGGCTCGCTGGCAGGAACCTCGGCAACCACTCCCCCCACCCACAGGACCTCAGCACGAAGGTGAGAGTGCCTGTGAGACCTCCCTCCACATGAAGGACCCACAGCAGGCCTATGAGAGCTCGGGTGAGACCTTCCCCAACATGGAGGAACCCAGGTGGGCCTACAAGACCCCCAGTGACACAGTAGAGCCCTGATTAGGGTACACATCATGGACAGGTGGGTCTAATGGCCTGGAAAACTCTGAAGCTGCAGTAGCAATATGGGCTAAAGGTTGGTTCACATCAACACTCCTAGACTGGTCAGCCTAGGAAGAATTGAAGTCTCACCGAACTGGTCTTAGTTACTTTTTACTCATCGCTGAGACAAAATACCTGATGCCAAAAGTTGGGAAAGGAAACGTTTATTTCTTACAGTTTTTGGAGGTTTCAGTCCATACTCAGTTGGCTCCAAGGCAGGGTGGCATGGCGGGGCTGCAGTTCATAGCGGCTGCAAACAGCAAGCGGAAACCGGCAAGAGAGCGAGACACACCTTCTTCCTGCCATTACATCACACCCTAGCTCCACCCCTAGGAGGGTGTAGCACTGACAGCACCAATCCAAGCACTAGACAATGAACCAATCACAAATGCACAATGCAAATACATGAGGCCTGGGGGCCACCGACATAAACCATGACACGGTCCCACAGAAGGAATCCAGGTGACTGGCCCCCATCCCCTACACTGTGGGACCAGACAACTGGGTGAATGCCAGCCACACAGTAGGACCCTAAGACACACAAGATGAATAGGAGAGAGTAGCAGGATTGAAAAGACTGAAATATGAACCAAGGGGTAAATGACAAAACTAAAAAGCAAAATGAAATCTCAGACTTCCAGCCCATCCAGAACAAGTACGGGAGACATGGACATAAAAGACATTGGAATACACACACCTGAAATTTCTGAAAAAATACCAAGTGGAGTAAAGAAACAAATCCATGAGGATACAGAGGAAATCAGATCAGAAATAATCTCTTGGATAAGAAAAAAAATGATGACCTTGCTCAGCATAGCTAGAGAAGACATAGATTTAAAAAATATAGGAAAATAGGAAAATGATGGAAACTTTGAATAAACATATAGGAAAGAAATACTATGCATGAAATATATTCAAAGAGATAACCAGAAAATTAAAAATTCCATTAAAACCTGGCAAGCAATACTCCCTAATTCATTCCTGAAGGCAAGTATTATTAACCTGATACCAGAGGAGGACCCAACCAAAAAGGAGAACTGCAGACCAATATCCCTACAGAACATAGATGAAAAGTCCTCAATAAAATACTAGCAAACAAAATGCAGCAAATCATTAAGGTTATATATAATGAACAAGTGAGATTCATCCCAGGAATGCAGGGATGATTCAACATATGCAAATGAATAAAAGTAATACACCACCTCAACAGAGCCAAAGACAAAAATCACATGTTCATCTCAATAGATGCAGAAAAAGCTTTTGATAAAGTCCAACACACATTCATAATAAAAAAAAAATCTACAGAAAATTGGAATGGAAGGTCTCTACCTCAGTCAGACAAAGGCCATCTATCACAAATCAGGAGCCCATATCATACTAAATGAACAAAAACTGAAAGCTTTTACTCTAAAATGAAGAACAAGACAGAATGTCCCACTATCACCACTCCTATTCAATATAGTTCTGGAAATGTTAGACAAAGCAATTAGACAAGACAGAGAAATAAAAGGAATAAGGATATTAAAGGAAGAAATTAAATTATCATTATTTGCAGATGACATGATACTCTACATAGAAGACCCCCAAAAGACTTCTAGAATTAATAACCAAATTCAGCAGCATAGCTGAATATAAAGTCAACACGCAAAAATCGGTAACATTCCTATAGCTAAACAAACTCACTGAGAGAGAAATTAGGCAAGCCACGCCCTTCACAATAGCATCCAAAAAAGCACTCAGGGCGGGACTGAGCTGAGGGGAGAGGGCAGCCCATCCTCCTGATCCTGCCTTCTGTGCACCAAGTCAGGTGGTTTTCTTGCACCGTTCTGGTTTACCACGTTTCTGCCTCACCACAGCCTAGGACAATGGCACCAGCCAACCATGGACTGCAGCCTTTGAAACCATGAATCCACATGACTCTTTTACATTGCCATTTTCAGGCATTTTGTCACTGCTATGATCACTGACTAACACATGGCAATACTAATTGCAATATGGTTGGTAACAATAATCATCACCCATTATAATGCATGACTATGATAAGAAAAATGCAAAATTCATTACTAATTCAGAGCAATACTTTTAGAATTTTATTAAAATCTCCATATGTTATTGCTTCAGCAATGTGTAATTTTGGCCAATTAAAATTAACTTTAAAACGATCTAAAAGTTTTAATGAATCCAAAAATATATTAGGCATACTATGTCACAAATTAACTGATGATAACATAGTGATTTTTATGCAATGAAAAGAATAAAAACAATTCTTACTGAATAAATACATAATAATTTGATAATCTCTTACCTCTTTGTACCACCTAAAAATTTCTGGTCCATCAAGAAGACCAGATATACCAATTATAATTAAAATTATTCTTTTTAAAGACAATTTAGATGTTTTATTTATTTTCTCACATGATAGGTAAACACTCTTTTACTGAGCTATATTCTTAGACCCTCAAATTCATCATTCTTTACACTTTAAAATTTGCAGCTACATAAAAAATAACATAGTTCTTCACATTTCAAAATTTTTATCATTATAGATAAATGCATTTTTGTCTATATAGGGGAGATAAAGCATTTATTCAAAACTTTGTCCAGAACGCTAGGGTGGTTTGTTAAAAGTCTTCACATAGATGTAGTGTTACTGATGTTTGAGTCTTGAGGAACTAATAATGTATATCTTATTTGCCTTACTATTTTACAGTTTGTCAGGTGAAAAACTGAAAGGAGTGGTCCTAAAAAGAGATGGCTAGTCTTACCCTAAACTGCCATGAGCATTTCTAAAACAAAACCAAAATGCAAGCAGTAAGTTAATAATAGAAATCAGCTACTCGTCAAGGCATTGACATTCACTTGTATTTCTTGTCCTACTAAAACAACGTATTGTATATCTTGAAGCTTTATTACAGCCTAATAAATATAATCCAGGGTAACCAATAAAATTATTAAATACTTAAGAATTACTGGAAAGAGTCTATCAGTCAAATCTCATTCTGTCAGAAACTTTAGAATTCTAACAAAATTATTAGAATGTGGTAATTTTATTATTTTAATATATTATGTTAGAATTTTAGAGCTATAAATCTAATAGATTATATATGTTAATGCCAAAAGAAGTTAAATTGATAATAGAGATGATCTTGCCTCAGGTGTTTTTGAGAATCCTCTGCTACCCAAGTATTTCAAGTTCCAAAATGGGTATTATTCTAGATTCTTAGACAAAAATATATTTGAGGCTGTTTTGTTTTGGGGTTTTTTTTTGCTTTGTTTTAGGTTTTTGTTGTTTTTGTTTTTGTTTTGTTTTGTGATTCTGGGGTTTGAACCCAAGGCTCTGTGTCTTCTAGGCAAGTGCTCTGTATCACCGAGCTCAACCCCAGCACCCAGCAAATTTTCAGTGGCTCCCCCTCAAGGCATGTAGTCCATGTTTGAAGACTTCCCTGTTAAGGGAAACCCACCTTTCTCTTAACACAGGCAGCTGTGTGGAGCCTCATCAACAAGATGTGCACCTTCTCCTGACAGGTGGAGAAGGAAAGAAGGAACCAGGAAATTGAACTTTGCCTGGGGGACAGACTGGAGATGGGGAGAACTGTTTGTTGGCTAAAAATGGAGGATACTGTAGAGTGACAATAGCTGTGATGTGGAGAAGAAACTCAGGAAAAAAAAGGAAATGTGACAGAGGTTTATAAAACTTGCCATATCATTTGCTATTAAAACTTACTCCTTTTCACTTTACAACTGTGAGTTGAGTTTCATTGCAAAGTTGTAGCTTTTTCTAATAGTTAACTATTATAAAAATTCTTATTTCAGTAAAAGTTTTTTGACCATCTACTATCTGAAGATATCTCTATATAGTATGCCATATGTGGAAATGTGTGGAGAAAAAAGATTTTTAAAAACTGTCAGAGCCTTCTTTCTCCCAGCTCTCTCCCACCTATCTCAGCCTTCCAAAGAGCATTAGCATCACTTTCCTACCACAACAGATGCTCAAAGTGGAAAGAAACAGATTTGTGAGCCACGTGAGAATACTCCAGGTGAGCCAACCATGTCTGTGCCAGAGAAGGGTCAGCAGTTTGAGATCAAAAATGATGACAGCTGCCTCCAGAGTATGTTGAGACTTCACATCTCCATACATTCAGGATTAGAGAGTCAAGGCGGTGATATCCTGAGATTGCCACTAAGGCACCGAAAAGCTTGCTCCTGCTTCCAACATTCTATGTTTATGAAGCAGGGAATAGCAACCATAATGAGATTACAGAGTAGGCTGGACATCAGCAGCACACTCCAATGTCACTGCCACCTGTCACCCCAAATGGGACCATCTAGCTTCAGGAAAACAGACTCAGGACTACCACTGGTTCTGTGTTATGATGAGCTTGATAATTATTTCATTATATATTACAATGCAATGTAATAATAGGCTAAAGTGCACATTAAATGTAATGTGCTTAAATAATCCCAATAATTTCCCTCCTCCCCCTGGTCTATGGGGAAATTATTTTGCATGAGACCAGTGTGAAAGGATAGGGACCACCAATCTAGTGGCTTTATTTTTATTCTCTAATAAATTTTAAGTGGCTCTGATGCATAGATCTCTGCCTCTAGAGATTCTGAATTTTAAAGTCTCCCCAGTGACTCTCATGTACAGTACATTTTGATTATTGGTATATGTGCATAAAGATATGTGTACCATTCCATTGAGTCTACTCCCCTAGAAAGGATTTAATTCATATACTTAGTGATACTCAAACTTTGCTGAAGGATCAGGGATGCAGCACCAGTAGAAGGTGTAAGTCTGGAAGCTTCCTGAAGAGTCACTGCTGTGAGTTGGCCTTGTATCGAGACTGCTGTCGAGACTGAGGGTTGGGGATATAGCTCAGTGGCATTAGCACCTGCCTGGAAATTGAAAGGTCCCAAGTTCAATTCCTAATGCAAAAAAAAAAAAAAAAAAAAGGCTGAAGAGACTGAAATGAGGTCCACAGGCAGAAGCAGCAAAAGCATATCTGCCTGAACATAGTGGAGCTCTGCACTTGCAAGCTAGATTCCTCTTCTCCTTCACTGCATCCAGGCCTCAAGCCTATTGTCTTGTGCCACCCACAATTGGAACAGGTTCGCCCCCTTGATTTGCTGGCCCACATGCCAGTCATGTCAGGAAACTGCACAGACACTGCATAAAGTGACTTGACCTGTGGTAATTACAGTTATACCAGGTGTTATGATTTGCATTTAAATATCTCCTCAAAACCTAATTTGATCACGAAGGGTGAACCTTTCAAAGGTGGCTGAGTCTAACATTTGTGATTGGTTCAGTGTCTAGTGCTAGGATTGGCAGTGTGAGTGCTGCACCTGCCTAGGGAGGGGTAGCTGGCATACAATATAAGGAGGGAAGGAGATGTGCTTTCCCCTTTTTGCTCTTTTTGCTCTTATTGCTTGTGACCACCATAAGTTGCCTCTTAACTATGCCACCCTGCTTTGGAGCCTGCTGAGTATGGGCTAAAACCTCCAAAAAACTACAGTTGATAACTATAATTATCAAGCTCATCATAACACAGAACCAGTGGTAGTCCTGAGTCTGTTTTCCTGAAGCTAGATGGTCCCATTTGGGGTGACAGGTGGCAGTGACATTGGAAACGAAACCTTTCCTTCCTTCATTTTGGGTGTCAAGTATTTAGTCTCAGCAATGAGAAAAATGTAACTAAAACAGAATTTGGTACCAGGAGTGGAGTCATTGCTGTGACTCTACCTGACCATGTGGTTCCAGAACCTTTGGAATGGATTGCAGGACGAGTTTGGAAAGGGCTGGAAATGTTACCTGAAGAAATAGATCTGGAACTCCTTAGGCTATTCCATAGAGGAGATTCTAATCAGAGCTCAGGATACCAGAAGGCCAGTAAAGACCAGGCTCAGGAGGTTTCTGTTGAGAGAGTTTGAGGTCAGCTTGGGCTACATAGTGCTTTCAAGGCCAGTCTGAATTGCATAGTAGAACCCTGTCTCAAAAAACAAAAATCAAACAACAATAACAAACTAGTAATGGAAATTTTCTTACCTGAGCACATGCCATTATTTTATCTACTACTATTGACAGTAATCCCTTTGCTTTACTGAATGCTCAATCCATACTCAATTTTTTATTGATTTATTTTGTGGTGCAGGAGGTTGAACTGAGGGCCTTGTGCATGTTAGGTAGTACCCCAAGCTCCTCAAACTTTTTGTTATCTAAAAGCTTTATACAAAAAGAGAGAGAGGTTCTTTGCCACCCACGTCCAGATGGGCCTCACTGTGCACTGAGCCCTCTCTGTCATCTGCCTCACGGAGAAAACCAGGTCGCTGACCTGCCCTGCCTCAGACAGCTGTGGGCTCTCTGGCCCAGCCTGTGGCTAAGCAGTCAGTTTTAAAGGCTCAGGTAGACATGGTGTTGTAGTCAGGGGTTGTACACAGAAAAATTAGAATCAGGACATGGAGTTTATAATATTGTTTTATGATGGTCACCCAGAGTTAACACAAGAAAATGCAGGAAATCTGTCCACAACACTAAAGACATAGAATGTTTAGCCAAGGTCCTCAATCCCAAAGCAATGTCCCACATGAGCCCAGATGAAGCCCCGGAACTCATGACAATGCCTCCCACGAGTCCAGCTGGAGGTCTAGAGCCCACAAGAAGGACTCACACCAGTCTCTTTTACAGATCCATGCTGGGAGGACCCAAAGGTCAGCGATGGAAGCTAGAAAGTCTGTCTATGCCAGCGGGATGAAGGAGCTGTGCTGGTAGGTTGAGGGTTCTACACTGGAGCCGAGAAGTCACGCTCACAACAAAGACCAGGGCTGTCCTGAAAAGCACCACAGCCATCCTCAGCGACACAGAAGCCCCGAGCTCGTCCAATGGCAAGCACAGTCGAGTACATGCCAGGAAGCCAGTGTGATGAGTTCTTCCTGGAGACCAAGCGGCACACGGCTTCCCCTCCAGAGCCAGGAAGCAATGCTCGATGTGAGGACCAGAGCGTCTCCAGGAGAACCAATGACTCAAACAGCAACACGTAGGAGAACCCACAAGGCCTCAACACATTAATGCCTTCCTTCTCCTCCATATCTCTTGCTGGCAACTTTCCTCAGGTAGAACATCTATGCTCACCCTGCTGATTTAATTCAGCTGGCATTAAGTTGGCCACCAGTTTTTAATCCATAACACATGGTTTGCTTTGTCACATGTCTGACAGGTGTGCTGTGACTCAGGCTCTCACCTTACAATGTTCTACACTTAGATGCTAAGCATGGTCCCTACTGAGAGCTGAGTTTCTGCACTATAAATCCCCAACAACTCTTCGTATAATAATTTCAGAATCATGAAGTAAAACAAGTATTTCTGCATTCAAAGACACAATAGCACTGATGTGCCACTTTTTCCTTTTCCCAAAGATTTTGTAAAATTCCTGAAATTTTAGCTTAGTTTGGGGAAAATGTTACTTATGTAATTTTTGAGAATGGTTTAACTTTACAACAAGAAATAAAAATCTAAACAGAACTCGATTTTATGGTTTATCTCTGGATGTCTCCCCAAGGCTTCATATGCTCATGCATGGGGGCTTTTGGGAAGTGACTGGATCATGGGTGTGTGACACTGGGTCATGAGTGTGTGATACTGCACCATGGGTGTGAGATATTGGATCATGGGAATGTGATATTGGATCATGGGTGTGAGATACTGGATCATGGGAGTGTGATACTGGGTCATGAGTGTGTGATACTAGACCATGGGAGTGTGATACTGGATCATGGGAATGTGATACTGGATCATGGGAGCATGATACTGGAACATGAGTATGTGACACTGGACCATGGGTGTGTGATACTGGACCACGGGTGTGAGATACTGGACCATGGGTGTATGATACTGGATCCTGGGTGTGTGATACTAGACCATGGGAGTGTGATACTGGACCATGGGAGTGTGATACTGGATCATGATTGTGTGACACTGGATCCTGAGTGTGAGATACTGGACCATGGGTGTGTGATACTGGATCAGTCCACTGGCAGATTTACAGCTGAGTGTGCTTTTGGGAGATGAAGCCTGATGGGCAGAGGTGGGTCACCGTAGGCATGGCCTGCAAGTATAGACATGTCCCTTCCACTTTCTCAGTGATGACTCACAGTCTACCCATGTCCTGGACTGTTTCATCTCTGCTAGGTCCCTCTGCCATGCCACCCTGTCTTGGGACCAGTTGACAATGGTTGAAAGCTTTACAAACTGTGAGCAAAAACAAACTTCTCCTCACAGGTATTGTGTCTCAGCAACAAGAAAGTAACTAAGACACTTGGCCTGTAAATTTTTCTGTCCTGCAGTGAAATATGAGAGATGAGCAGACATCTCTCCCCTGCAGTTGCTGGGCTAGTCCGTAAATGGAATAGGAGGTCTGCCTTGCTTCCTGCCCAGGCTCTGAGCAGGTGAGAGGGCTTATGAAGAAATGAATGACTTCACAAAGCAGGATACCAGAGGACAATGAAAAGTGTCCATCTGGAAAGAATGACATTGATGCCTTAAAAGTTGTTAAATTGGAATTTACACAAGACAGAAAATCATGGATACTACAAACAAACCGATGAAGTCATGTGCGCTGACAAGTTTCATTCAAAAGCACAAAGCTGAGAAGAGGTCATGGGACCTGCGCCTGGTCCTCACCTGTGTGGATGTTCCCCAAGTCTCTCCTCTGTCTTAAAGTGGAAGAGAATGGGAGGTGAAAGCCCACCAAGGACTCAGAGGATGCTGAAAATAATCATTTGGAAATATTTTAGAGCACTTGACCTCCTTTAGTGCCATGGCTGCAATACCCTAGAGCTGCTGGCTTGCTCCTCACATCTGACAGCCACCTACCAACTCCTGGGTGCAGCAGAATTGCACCTTCACCCTTGTCTGGCCCTAGAAAATACTGAGTCCCAGGAAGAGTCCTGAAGGAAACAGGAGAAACAGAGTTACAAAATCCCACAAAATGATTCTCAGACATATAGACAGAGGTAGCTTTCAAGCAGTTACACTGTGCTAACACAAGACTTCCAATTCCTTTCCCCCCACCCACAGAAAGAGAGAGAGACAGAGAAAGACAGAGTCTAAAATATGTGGTAAACCCTGTAGACTCTCCTCTGAGTCACTTCTATCCACCTGACAGGACTGAGGAGCCAATGCTTCTGTTCTGGGTTCTAATAAAACCTGCCACAGCCACACCTCTTGTCTGGCTATTCCTGAGGCCGGGTCTGTAGAGAGTCTGAAACTGTTGTCTTTTCTACAGTGCTTCCCTTGGTTTTTTTTGCTTTTGTTGTTGTTTTTTGAAAAAGGGTCTTACTATGCAGTTCAGGCTGGCCACAAATTCACAGTGACCCTCCTGCCTCAGCCTCCTGAGTGCTGGGATTACAGGGGCATGCCACTATACTGGGCAGCAATGCCTCCCTTGGCATAAAGCAGCTTTACTATATTTATGAGGTACAATGTGCTATTTTGGCATTGTGTACATATGCAATGTATAATAATCAGATTAAGGTATTCATATATCCATCAACTCAACATCTGTTTTTTGTGGGTCAGGAAACTTCAATATCCTTTCTACAGTTATCAGTGTCAACCTGTGCCCCTATCTAACTGCACTCTCCTGCCCATTGCCTATCTTTTCTGTCTTCCCTTTTGTGTTTGACCCCTTCCATAACCTGCTGCTTTCACTGCTAGCATACCCTCTAGAAATTCCTTGGATTCCCTAAATGTCAATTTAAGGTTACATAGCTTAACCTTCCTGATTTGCTGCTTTTTCTTTTCTTCATTTTCCTATCTGGGGGGAAGGGGAGTACCAGGGTTCCAACTCTCAACCTCACACTTGCCAGGCAGGCGCTTATGCTGCTGAGCTAAAACCCTGGTCCTGACTTTTCTATTTTTAAGGATGGTTTTGATACATTATATTCCAGAACACCAATCTAAAACACTAGGTATTTTCATTGACACTTTCCATGCCCTTGGTACCCAATTTATCTCTTCCTAGAAATAATACCCTGTGAGACACTGGATTTTTTTTTTTTTTTTTTTGAGACAGAGTTATGACTATGCAGTTCAGGCTGGCCTTAAACTTACTTTGTAGCCCAGGTAGGCCTTGAACTCCCAGAAGTCCTCCTGCTTCAGACTCCTGATTGCTGGGATTCTTGGTATGTACCACCATGTCCAGCAAGTCAATGGATTTTAATGCTTTTCCTTCAGGATGTTTTACAGCCTCCTCTTGGGTTTGATGGAATACTGCTTTTAGGTTTTCTACCTGAATGACACCAACTTTACCTACATTATAACCAAAACTCTACACTTTGCCCCATACTCCACAGTAGATTTGCATGCTGAAACTGAGGCTACTGATTGGTTTTCCAACTCCGCAGGGTGACATCTGTTGTTTCTCTGAGTCACGGGGTGCTGACTTACAGCACTCTGCCCTCCTTCAGGGTTCCATTGTCTGTGATTTTAACTGCCTGCAACCAACCACAGCCTGAATTTGCTAGATGGAAAATTCCAGAAATAAACGATCTACAGGTTTTTAGTTGTATTTTTTTACATCACACGATGAAATTTTGTGCATCCTGCTCTGTCCTGCCAGCATATTAATCCATGCCCTTGTCCACTTTGGAGATACTGTTGCCTGTCAGACCTCTGGGACCACCTTGGTGGCCACTGACTGTGGGTAGATACCAAAAACAAGAGCAGAAAGGAGGAAGCAAGCTTTCTTTCCTCCCTTATATTGCATGCAGGCTTCCCTCCCTAGGGTGGGTAGAGCACTCACATGCCAATCCCAGCACTAGATAATGAACCCATCACAAACTCTAGATTCAGCTGCCTCTTAAAAGTACCCCCATACACACACATGAGGATTTGGGGTGACATCCAGACACAAATCATAACATTCTGCCACTGGCTCCCTAAAGACTCAGGTACATTCCTTTATGTAAAGGCATTTAGTCCATCTCTAAGAGTTGCTGATGTTCTAACAGTTTAAGTATTGCTGATAAGTCCAAGTTTGAAGTCTTGTCTGAGATATAAGGCCAACTCTCAGCTGTGAGTCCCTGTACAAATGAAAAGAAAATTAAATACTTCCAACATTCAGTGGCACAAGATAAACATTACCATTCCAAAAGTTATATGTAAGGGCATTCAAAGGATTGAGACCAAAACAAATCCAAAATCCAGCAGGGCAAACATTAAGTCCTGTGGTTCCATGTGTAGTATCTGGAACAATCTGTGGCAAGATGTTACTCCAAAGTGCTTGGGTGGCTCCACTCCTATGGTACTTAACGTGATTTTAGCTCCCATGGCTTCTCTCTTAGGCCTGCTTTGCTCCCTCCCTGCAGGTTTCCTTAGTGATCCACATTCCTGGCTTTTCCAAACTTTTGGGGTTCTCCACTGAACCTTTGGCTTCACTCTCACAGCTTCACATGCTGTCCTCTCAGGGGCACACTGCCTGGCCTCCCAGTGAAATTCTAAAATTGGGGTGAAAGACTTCTTAACACTACAACTCTTCCATTTTGCATGCCCCTAAAACCAGTGCCATGTGGATGATGCCAAAGTCTGCTACCAGTCAGAAAAGTAGCCAGGCTTCCCTCTCTCTTGGCTGCAGGAATCAATGCCTGGATCACAGGGCACTCTGAATCCACTTCTGAGGGACCAATTCTTTATGTGGCCACCATTCTGGAACATGGTACTCTGGGGCTCTCTTCTCAAAGTCTTTCACTTTTGGAATTTGAGGGCTGTAAAGGGTGGAGTCCTGTGAATCTTTGTTGTGATTCTTTCACATCATCCTTTTATTCTCCTGTTCCTGATCTGTAATCGAGGTCTCTGCTCCTCTATCTTTGCAGTCCACAGCTTTACTGGAGCTTCCTTTTCGGTCAAACTCAGAACATTTTAAATTACTCTACTGGACTCTTTACTCTTGATTCTCAACAAAATCTGGTTAAAAAGCTCCCAACAGTAGTCATGACATTGCCTTGATATTTGACTGCCTCGAAATTTCTTCTGCCAGTTTAATTAGTCTGTCGTCCTTAACTTTAGACTCAGGCAAAGTCTCTGGACAGGAGCAAAAAGGGAGAGCAAGTCTTTCTTCCTCCCTCATACTGTATGCAGGCTACCTACCCTAGAGCAGGTATAGCACTCATACTCCTAATCTCAGCACTAGACAATGAACCAGTCACAAACATAGAATTCAGTTGCCTCTGAAAGCCCACCCCCCATTGATGCATGAAGCTTTGAAGGAACATCTAGACACCAAGCATAACAAAGGCCAAGCGCAGTTTTATTCTGATGACTGAGGGCTGTGATTAAATGACTTTGTACCCTAGAAATCTAAGGTTGAAACTGGATGCAACAGCTGGAAGATGCAGCCGTGGGGAAGCAGTATGCCCTAGGTCACCTGTCCTCAGGGCTGGCATTGGTTCTCCTAGTACAGTCATGACAGAGGTAGCTACTCTTTCTTTCTGTCCACTGGACCTCCTTTCTTCTCTTCTGAGGATGCAGCACCCATGTTCCTCAGATGAGACACTTTGAGCCTGGACCTTCAGCCTCTGTGACTGTTCTTCATTAATTATCTGGTCTCAGGTCTTGCTATAACAGCACAAAGTGGACTACAATAGCATATATTCTGCTACAACTTGTAAGCTGTAAGAAAAAGGGAGACAAAAAATGGATTTAGGGATATGTTTTAGTTACTTTTCTTGTTGCTGAGACAAAATACCCAACACCCAAAGTTAAGGAAAGGTTTATTTAGCTCAGTTTATGAAGGTTTCAGTCCATAATTGGGTGGCTCCCTGGTAGCAGGGCAACTGTTCATGGTGGCAGAAGACAGTGAAAGCAATGACAGACAGAGGGACAGACAGACCGACACAGAGAAAGAGAGACAGTGTGCGCGCGCGCACACGACAGAGAGAGAGAGAGAGAGAGGAAGGGACAAGCCCCTTTCTGTCCCTTATATTGTATCCAGTCTATCAGGATTAGTATAGTGTCAGTCCAAACAGTGGACTGATCCAGCAATCACCCACCTTTAATCCAGCACCCTTCATCTCAGCATTGCACTATGAATCACACACTCTAGATTCAGCTACCTCTGAAAAAATCCTATGATCACGAGGCTAAACCATAATGACATAATCAACAATTTCTACTAGACTCACCTAACTGCTGCTTCTTCACTCCAACCTGCCAACCCAAACTCTTCAGGACACTCCAGGCACAACTGTCTCAAGCGACTGTTAATTCAGCAGATAATTACTTTGCAATCGCCTAGTTAGTTTAACTCAGTGACTAAAGGATTACTGAATTTCCTTCTTTCAGCTAGGTTGAAGGAAAGACCTAAGACTGACATAGCCTGACTTCCACTTGCTATTGTTGGGTTCACTGTCAGGTAAGGTGAACAGTTGGATGATCCAACTGTCAGACAATGTTACTCAGTTATTAGAAAGTGGCTGTATATCCTATGTGATAATGTATATTATTATCTTCTTACTATCATACATAACTTTATACATATAAATATATATGTGCTATACAATACATAGACAAAAGAAGAAAATGTAGTAATGAAATTGTGTTAAATGTCTATATTTACCTATTTGTTATTATGTTAAAAATACATTGGGTACAGTACTGTAGATGTAAATTTACAAGTTAGCTGGAGAGATAAGCAGTTATACTAATTCAGGGAAGTAAATTCTTATTTAGGAAAACTATCAAAATGAACAGGCTTTAGTACTAATCAGTGTGACCAATTACCAAGAAAAAGAACATGAAGGATGAAAGACGTATTTCAGTGGTTCCAGCCCATGGTGGGCTGGTTCCACTGCTGTGTTCCAAGAGCTGAGGCAGAGCACCATGGCAGAAGGATGTGGAGGAGCAATGCTGCTCAGCTTATGGTAACCAAGAAGTAGAGGGAATGGGGCAGAGCGATAGGAAGAAGCCAAGGGCTAGATACCATCTCAGAAGTCACATCCCTATAAACTCCCTTTAATGAGACCCACCTCTGGTCTCTATCACTTCCCAATGTGTCACCAAATTATGACCCTACCAATGGTTAACCCTCATGGTTTGTGTCTAGGTAGCGCATTTTCAGAGGTGGCTGGATATAGTGTGCGGCATTGATTCATGGTGCAACGTTAGGCCCAAGTGCCTAGGGTAACAATGCCACCCACCTTATATAGCCTGGATAAGATGCAAGAGATAGAAAGAGCTGTGGTCATCTCTTGTTGCTTTGCTACCTTCGCCCACCATGAACTGTTTCTCCTTTGCAATGCCCGTCTGGCATGTGCCACCCTGCCTTGGAGCCAGCTAACTATAGACTGAAATTTCTACACAGTGCGCTACTGTAAGCCTTTCCTTAATTTTGGGTGCCCAGTATTTTGTCTCAGGAGAAAAGTAACTTTGGTGCTTAGTAATTAACTGGTAAGTCTTTGAAGGCACATTTTCCCCTAGATGCCCTGGGTGAAAAGAATCAAGATCAATCTCTTTTAGTCCTAAGGTACTGGGGATTAAACACAGGGCTTGGATGCTTGGCAAACACACTACCACGAAGGCACACTCCTAGCTCAAGAATCAAGATTCTAGTGTGAAATAGAGCCTTAGAAAATTTGTACATAAAGTCAGAGCAATAGTAATTAACGTACATATTAGTGTTCGAGAGAAAAGACTAACTAGTCATACAAATTCTGGCATTTAGGAAAAGGTTATTAGGGATGGAATTAATAGAGGATCATGAAGACTGGGCATGGAGGTGCACACCAGTGATCCCAGCACTCTGGACACTGAGACAGGAGGATCACTGCAAGTTCGAGGCCAGCTTGGGCTATAAAGTGAGTTCAAGGCCTAACTGCATAGTGAAACTCTGTCTCAAAGTGACAAAATTAATTAATTAATTAATTAATTAGAGGGCATCTACTTCACATCGATGCTATCTTTTTATCACAAGATATGTTATTGTTTATGATAATGTTACTTTTTAAGTTACTTGATATGGCATTGAACAAAAATAATTACATGGTTCTGGCTAGGTACATTTCATAAACACACATAAATGTATCATCATGAACACAAGTACAGGAAAGATAAGCCACGGGTATTAGCACACATACAATAATGCCTTTTCCAGAGCAGGAGAGGAAGTAGATAAAATCATTACACAACTGCTGTAAAAAGAGAAACTGATATTGTCCCATTCTCTGAAACAGAAGGAAAACTACTGATTGTAATGAACCAATTTTGGAATTTAGTTCAGTTGTTTGTACACTTAGGCAGGTTTTGGGCTCGCTATTTCTAGTCAAATACATTAACTAGGAAAAAAGACTTTGCAATGAGATACTTAGTTTATTTCATCCTCCCCTGATAACATTTAACCATGGCTTACTGCGTATACATTGTATATCTGCTCCCTTGTTTCAACCGCCTTGAGCAAACAGGTGGTGCTCCACCCTTCTGCAGGACCAGGGGCGCGAGGGTTGGCGCCTGGGCCAATGCAGGATCAGAGAGGTCCGCCGGCTGCGCCCGCCCACTCTGCCAGCACAGCGGAGCGAGGGCGGCGGGTGGCCGCGAGCTCACGGCTCCGGCGCCAGCCTCGCTTCGCCCCGTGGTCAGGAGAATACTGAGAGCCTCAGCAGTGCTGCGGCCTCTTCCGCGGCTCACCCACCAGGAAGGAGAAGTCCAGGCACCTGACAAAGCCTCTCTGACACTGGACGCGAAGCGGCCAGTCGGTCAACACTGCTCAGGCGGCCCGGTCACCGTGCACACGGGGGTTGGCGGAGATCAGGGGACCAAGCACAGCACGCTCACTCGAGACCCATAACGCGTAGCGCTGTCCATCACGTAACCGGGCAGCCGCAGGCCCGGACATCCGACTCCAGGCGACGCAGCACCTGTCAGCGTCATCCGGAGGGGCGGAGCCGCACCGGTCGGGGACCGAGGACGGAGGGGACCGTGGGGTCGCAGGTGCGCGCGCCGCCTCGCGACACGTGACCGCGCCGCCCTCGCGCGCCTTGTCGCCCGCCGCCGAGCCCTTAGCTCCGCGTTCCCAGCCATCCGCCCTCCCCCACTCGCTCCCCGTTCGCCAATCGAGGTTCGAGTTTGGCAGCGCCCGCCCCCCTGGCCCATCTTTTGCCTGCTCATAGGCTGAGGTCTTGAGGCCGCGTCCGGAGGGCGGGCGGCGGCCATTGGTGGGATGAGCAGCCCGAGTTCCCGGATGAGGGAACATTCTGCAGTATAAAGGCAGCGGGGAAGGCGGGAGACAGCGCAGTTTGAATCGCGGTGCGGCGGTGGAGTGGCCGTTGGCCTTGCTGCGTGTCTGACCGGCCTATTCACTGCCTGCGTGCTTGCGCCTCAGCGGAATTGGAAATGGTAGGCTCGGCGGCGGCGGCGCGGGCTGGGCCGGCCACCGCGGCGGCTGGGCAGGGCGAGGGCGCCGGCGGCAGCGCTGGGCCTCGGCCTCGCGGCGGCGGCGGCGGTTGGCGGGGGCGCGCGGCGGCGGGGGCGCGCGCGGGGGAGGGGCGCCCGTAACCCTATCTTCGCGCTCGGTGCAGGCTGGCGGGAAGGCCGGGAAGGACTCCGGAAAGGCCAAGACAAAGGCGGTTTCCCGCTCACAGAGGGCCGGCCTGCAGGTCAGTGGCGTCGCACTTTGCGACCCGGGCGCGGGTCGCACAGCCCGTCGTGGGGCGCGCGGGGGCGGGGGTCACGTGGACGCGGCGCGGATCCCCATCTCTGACTGCCCTCCTTGTCCCCGGAATGCAGTTCCCTGTGGGTCGCATCCATCGACACCTGAAGTCCAGGACGACCAGCCACGGGCGCGTGGGTGCCACGGCCGCCGTGTACAGCGCGGCCATCCTGGAGTACCTCACGGCGGAGGTGCGGTGCGGGGTCGGGCGGGATGGGTCGGGCGGCGCGGTGCGGGGACGCCAGGGGGAGCCCGCGGCCGGGAGGCGGCGCCTCGGGCCTGCGCTCTGTCAGTCGGGCCGGAGCTGTGGGGCCGCGGATCGCCGGGTGTAGCCTGGCTGCAGGGTAGCGGGACGGCTGAGCGGGCTCTGTCTTTCAGGTGCTGGAGCTGGCAGGAAATGCATCCAAAGATCTAAAGGTAAAGCGCATTACCCCTCGCCACTTGCAACTTGCCATTCGTGGGGATGAAGAACTGGACTCGCTCATCAAGGCTACAATTGCCGGTGGTGGTACGTAATGACTAAAAGCTTACTTTAAATTCTCTTATAAAAGAAGAGGATTCTTTAATTTCAATTAGTATTTGGGAGGGAGCCTGCAAGTGCTTTTTTTTTTTTTTGCAGTATATGAAAAGTATAAGAAATTGATGTATGTATGTAACTCAGTTTTCACTTTATAATTGAACTTGTTGTCTTTAAAAGCACCTAGGTGGAACACTAAACTGCCGTGGTTTTAAGTGTGTGTGTACTGGAAATAGAATTAATGCTGTCACTTTCCTAGGTGTCATCCCACATATCCACAAGTCTCTGATTGGGAAGAAAGGACAACAGAAGACTGTGTAAAGGATGCCTGGATTCCTTACTATCTCAGGACTCTAAATACTCTTAACAGCTGTCCAGTGTTGGTGATTCCAGTGGACTGTATCTCTGTGAAAAACACAATTTTGCCTTTTTGTAATTCTATTTGAGCAAGGTGGAAGTTTAATTAGCTTTCCAACCAACCAAATTTCTGCATTCGAGTCTTAACCATATTTAAGTGTTACTGTGGCTTCAAAGAAGCTATTGATTCTGAAGTAGTGGGTTTTGAGTTGACTGTTTTCAAAACTTTGGATTTTGTGATGCAGAAGTTATAGTAACAAACATTTGGTTTTGTACAGACATTATTTCCACTCTTGTGGATAAGTTCAATAAAGGTCATACCCCAAACTGTGTCTCCTTTGCTTGATTGTAGTAGGAACTTGTGACTTACCTCATTCAGAGGTAATGTGTTGATTAACCAAATGACCCAAGCTATTTATAGCTTGCACCTGGAATTCTAGAGGGGCTGGTGGGATGGGCCAGGTGCTCACCTGCTGCTACGTGGTGGCCTCCTGCGCCTGGAGCCTGCAAAGATTGGTGACTACTGCCGGTGAGACAACCGGAGTCTGCAAGGAGTGTGGGGTTGTAGTGGCCACAGCCTGACCCGACAAGCAGAGCTGAGTGGCTAGGGTCGGGTGATCTTACATCGGATTGGTCCAGCGTAGCCCTCGGGCGTGCACAAGGCGCGCGCGGGTGGCCCTTTGCCGGGAAGGCGCTCTCAGGGGTCACGGAGCACAGCTAGGCCTGTGGCTCAGCGAGCACCGGGCCGCCCGGTGCAGAGGGGGCTGTGCCGGGTGGGCCCGCGTTGCCCGCGGGGATCTGCCCGGAAACTGCTGCGGGCACCGGGACCCCGCTGGCGCGGCCGCGGAGGGGCGGGGTGGGGGCGGGCCTGCCGCGTGCGTCGTGCGTCCGTGCGTCTGTCCACCGGCGTGTCCGTCCGTCCGGGCCGCCCGGGCCCCGCGCCCTGCCGCCGGGCCTGCCGCCCGCTTCGCGTCCAGCCCCGCGAACTCCGCCGCCGCCGGCTTCCTCTCCCACCGGCCCGCGCCCGCGCCCCGCCGCGGCCGTCATGGAGGGGAACCGGGACGAGGCGGAGAGGTGCGTGCGCATCGCGCGCGAGGCCCTGGGCGCCGGCGACCGCGACAAGGCCCACCGCTTCCTGCAGAAGGCCGAGCGGCTGTACCCGCTGCCCGCCGCGCGTGGTGAGCCCCCAATCCGACCCCAGCCCGGGCCCCGACCCACCGCCACAGTCGCCGCGGGCCGAGACCGCGGGACCTGGGGATGTCACGGCTTTCCCTGGAGGGTGCGGGGTGTCAGGACTGAGCGATTGCCGAGCAGCGCCGCGGGCTCGTTACGTAAATCTCCGGGCTCGGCTGAGCCCCTCTGGGCTGAGCCCCGCCGCCGGGTCCCACCCGCTGGCCCGGCGACCCTAACCGGAGCTTAGCGCCCGAGCCGCGCCGGCGTGGGCCAGGGCTGTTTCATTCATTTCTCCCAGCAGTCCGTGGAAAGGCACAGGGCTCCTGACCAGGTTCTCCCGCGTGAAAGGTTTTTTGGTACAAAGCAAATGAATGAATGGGGGAATGTTAGTGAGTGAAAATACCTTAGCAAGGTCACACAACGATCAGTGGAGAGTCAAATCACCCCCAAAGGCCCTTTAACTACTGTACTCTACTACCGTGCCTGCCGGTAGGACGTCTTCCCTGAGATTCAAAGTACTTCCGGGCTAAGAAGATCATGAAAATGCGGGGCTAGCTGTTTTAGTCTGTTAATTTCGTCTACATTGTTCAAGTTCTTGTGCTTTTTGCTTTTCTCTGACTTTTGCCGTTATCCTTTATGACCATTGAACACTGTATCAGGTCAGGAAAAAAGTCCAAGATAGGGCTGCTCAGTGTTAAGCATATACATACTGTTGTGCAAGAGATCTTCTGAACTTTTTCATTTTACCACGTTGACACTGCTGGTTAAACGGCTTCCCCTGGCAAACACCGGTCTACTTTGTGTTTCTGTGAATTTGATTAGCTACTTCCTGTAAGTAGAATCATAGAATGTTTGTGTGACTGGTTTGTGTCACTTGCATGACGTCCTCCTCAGATTTGTCCATGCTATTGCATCTGACACATTTCACTTATTTTAAATACTGGATGCTACACTGTGTGTGTCCATCTGTCTTGGCTGTTGTGAATACTGCTGCTGCGCTACCATGAACATGGGTTTGTAAAATCCTGCTTCAGTTCTGGAGATACATGTATGGATTGCTGGATCAGATAATAACTCCCTCCAATTGTAGGTTCTGAGGAAGCAGCATACGGTACCTTGATGGCAGCACCATTTCCTCTGCCTACCTTTCCAGTGGGCAGTGTGCAGGGTTCCAGTTGCTGGCATCCTCAGCAGCTCTTCCTTTTTGTTTTGCTGATACCCATCCTAGTGGGAGTGAGGTGGAGTGAGGTGACCTCTCCTTGTTTCGATTTGCATTTCTTAGAGGATGAGTGCTGTTGAGTAGTTAGTTTTTGTTTGTTGGCCATTTGTATATGTTTTTGGAGAAATGTCTTCGCAAGTTATTTATCCGTTTTAACCTAAGTTTATTTGATTTTTGAGGCTTGGGTTATAGGAGAGCTTTCTATACCCTGGATATGACCTCTTCTCAGACATGCAGTATACAGATATTTTCTTCTGTTCTGCAGGCAGCCTTTCTGGGTCAATCCTGTCATTTGGTACTCAAAGTTTTTAAGTTTAAAAATAGTCCAGTTTGTCTGTTTTTGCTTTGTTTCTTGTGTTTTTGGTGTCAAATTCAATAAATAACTGCCAGGAGTTAATTCTTGCATCTCCCCAACTGTATGAACATGATTTCATGTCATTTTTAGTTCTGTGGCAGGGGTAATTTTGACATTCATCAGGTAGATACTCGAGGCAGTGTAATTTGGCTTTTAAAGCCTAGCTCTTCTCCAGCCAGCTTGTAACTTCATTGTGGGTGAAATTAGACAATGGCTCTCACCTTTGGCGTTTTTTTATCTTTACATTGGGTACGCGGTACTGATTTTGGAGTACTGTGTAAGGGTTAAATAGGGCAACACATAGAAAGATTTCGCAGTTAATAGTCAATTCTGATAGCTATTTTATAACTGAGAATCTGAGAATTCCTTTTTGGTTTTTTTTTTTGGTACCGGGGATCGAACTCAGAGATTGAACTCAGAACCACGCGTTGGCAAGGCAGGTGCAAATGCTGCTGAGCTTAATCCCCAGCCAGAGTCTGAGAATTCTTAAAAATTGCCCAAACAGGGGCCAGGGATTTAGCTCAGTGGCGTAAGAGCTCACCTGGCAAGCGTGAGGTTGGAGTTAGATCCCCGGTACCAAAAAAAAAAAATTACCCAAACTTCCACAGTCATACTTCTGTCATGTAAACAACTTGAAACATTCTTTAAAAGCAAACAGAATAGTTGTTGCCTTTAAAGACATGACTGTAGGAAAAAATTAATAAACATAAGAGGAAAGTTCATGGTACAAATGCATGCAGTGTGAAGGGCAATATGTCGTTGCTAAATAAAGTAATTTGGTACAATTTTGGGGGCAGTCTAAAAAGTTTAATTCCGATTCAGACTTCCTCTCTGACATTTTTTTTAAGCAGGGTCAAATTATTAACCTTTTCTGAGTTTTAATTGTATGTAAAATGAAGGTGTTATCTAAGAGTCAATAGGAGCTGAAATAATGTTAGTTGCTAGTACTTAGAAAAATGTATTTTATGTAGAACTTTGTCAGAAGGTCTTCATTACCATAATTTTAGAATTCAGGAGAAGGGAAGATCTCACATTTAGGAAATATTCCAATAAAAGTACAGAAGGAATTGGAGCCATTGATTACAATGAGATGTGAACTTGGATCCCTGAATTTTGCCTGTTCTAGATTAAGACCAAACTCATAACTCTCTGAGTTAACCGAATGTTTTTTTGGATGTATTTCCATTGTTCTTACACAGTGAATGGAAAAACATGAGACTAAATTCTAGCTAACCTCCAGAAGAATTCTTGTCCTCTTAAGGTTTTATTCTTGTTGGGTAAGCAGTCTAATTGATAAAACGCTTTAATACATTGGCAAGAATTTTCTTTGGAGAAAAACGAGATCTTTAGGTGCACTTCAGACCTTACTGCTTTCCATGTTTTCATTTCAGAATATTAATTTACAGTGTATTTACTGCGGTGGACTTAATGAATTGTCCTACTTTCAAATATTTTCATCCTGAGAGTTTAGGTTTGAAAGTGGTAATGTGTGAATAGATACCACATAGGAAATATAAATGTTCTGGAAAAATATCATGAGTAGAGAGGAAGTAAGTTACATTTCTTAAACTCTACATTTATTTAATTACTGCTGTGCTTTTGACTTTTGTAGAGTGATACAGTCTCAGTATTATGTTTTATTTAATGCACGTATTTCAGTTTTTCATAGTAATGGCATTTTGAAGTAAATTGTTAAAATGAGAAAATCATTTTTTTTCAAATAACATAGTTAAATGGTGGCCTACAGCTTAAAAATGGCTATTCTGCATCTACTTTTGTGAATAACTAACTTTAATGAATGGATAGTCTATGATTGTAACATTATCTATACAGTAACAAAGTAACTTTTGCTGCATTTTTTTCTCATGTAAGAGATGTGTGTACATTTTGCTCTATTTTTTTTACAATTATTTTCAATTTACATCTAACAAAAAAAAGTTCTATCCCCCTCTCACTTAAAATGGCAGAGACTTAAATTACATTGTCATGTGTCTGGTGTGTTACTCAGCTGACCCCTTTTAAGATAACTGCATATTTTTTCTATGATTTAATTAAAATTTAAATTAAAGATTTAAACATGAAAGTAATTTTTCTATACCATTAAGTGTTACAAAATGATCCCCAAATGATTTCTAGTAGCCAGACTTTCAGACACGAAAAGATGGAGTTTGAGCCTTGATTTAATAGTCTCCTTGGGCATAAAACTTTGTCTTTTGAGCCTCAGTTTCTGCTTCTATAAGGTGGGATTTATATATTCAGCCACTGTTCATTAAACACAGATTTCTGTAGCCGGCAATCTTCTAGGGACCAGGCGTCAGTGGACAATAAGGCCAGGACTTTGCATTCATGGCGCTTGAATTCCAGAGGAAATATTAACCTCCCAGTGGACGTAATATTGGTTCACTTCCTGTCATTCACCTTCCTGTTCTCAGCCTTATCTGTGATCTACACTGGATTATTCTGAGGATATTTTGTTACCTTAATGGCTATAAGAATGTTACTTGTTATTATTGGGACAGAAATTGCATGGTGCCTTGGGATTGGCAGTATATTTGTCTATTTTCTGTCATTTTAAAAAATAATTTGTACAAAACTATTGTTTTAAATGAGAATTGATTACAATTTTTGTGAAACTACCTATTCCATTCTTTAATATTTAGTTCCTACTGCATTTTGTTTCTTCCTTGTCTGTGTATCTAGTTGTCTCTCTCTTATAGATTAAAAACTCCACAGACGAAGTCAGGAGCCATTTTAATCTTAACCTTTGTTTTTTTAAGCCCTAATAGCATTTTGTATGTGACTTGTACAAGCTTGGATTCTGTAGAATAATGTTTAAGTTTATAGCTTTCAACGAAGAGAATTTGCTAAGTTAAAAAAGAATCAAAACTACACACACATACACATACATGGATTGTGACTAGCAGAAATTTGGTGAGAGTTGGCAAAATAAGCCACATTGCATTTATGCACTGTGTCTTGGTTAGAAATGATGTGGACATATGTTTACTGCTATAAAAGGATATTCAGTCTGTCAACAGTTGAATAAAGTTAAGCTGCAAACATGTGGATTGTCCTATTTGGGAGGGGGCTCCCTAATTAGAGGACTTAGAGTTAAGTATATGGGAAAACATCATGGTGATTGTTTCGTTCTGTGGAATAGTTAAGTGATTTTTACTTTGTTACCTTTTTTCATGAGCTGAGCAGACATTAAATGATTCTTGTAAAATTACAAGCAAAGCAGTATGGCTGGAAGGTAAAAGCATGAAATAGAGTTGAGTAGTTTCACAGCCTGAAAGGTAGAGGTGCTGTGGTTGTGAGTACTGTTACTCTGTGTGTGTGTTATGCTGAATATTACTACAACTGAGATCTAGTGGGTGATAGATAATGCGTTTAACAAATCAGAAAAATCCAGTATGCTCTAAATTCTAGGAGTATTTCAACAAAATCATACTATCGCAAGCATTTGTTTCAGTAATTAGAAACACAGAAAATTTTACTAGCTCTAAAGATGATGAAATGGATTTTGAGGCCAAGAAATGGTAGAATTTGTCCAGATTTTCTCTAGCCGTGGAGCCAAAGAATGTTTAGTGTAAACTCATGTACAGTGCTATGATTAGGCAGAGCCTTCGAGCATAAACTTGTGGAAATATTTGCAGGATAGGAATGACTGCTGCATGTGCAGCCAGCCTGTGGCCGAGCTTTAGCATGTGCAGCGTGGAGCTGTAAGTGTGGGCAGTGTCCCGTGTACACAGCACAGGTTCAGTGATGCCGGGGATGAAAGGAGTGTGGACAGACTCTGGCCACATGCATGGCATGGTCGTGGCCACCAGGAAGCACGTAGTCTGTAACCACTCGTAACCACTCTCCTATCTGGCTCTACATCTTTTAAAAACAACTTCCTCTTTTTATTTGTTGTGCTTCTCCCAAGGACCTGCTAACCATGTCTGACAGTGCTTAGCCCTTCTGCAGTCAGGCAAGGTAGGGCGCGTTCAGCGTGGTATGGCCATAGACCTGTGTAATGCTTCTGTGAAGAGACACTTCTCCCTCTTCCATAGTCATCTAGGAGAAGCATGGTACTTGCTTGATTGCTGGCTGGTGTTGGTTTTTCCAAAAGCAGCTGATAGGTCTCTCCTAGCTCTCTGGGCCGCGAGTCCTTTGTAGAGTCTCTGAGTGCAGGAGATGTCTTTGAGTTTTTTGCTCTTCAGAACAGTAGACTGTTCCCCTCTGCTGTGTGCAGCTCGGGGACCCCTGTGGCATTTATTCAGTATGCATGATGATGTGCTCTTCAGGTCCATCTTTTTTTTTTTTTTTCCCTTCCAGTGATTTTGTAGATTTACAAATTTACCCTCCATTTGGGCTTGACTGGCAACCCCTCATGGATCTTTGGCAGGAATACCATAAAGGTGATTGTGTGCTCTTCGAGTAGGATGTCAGGATGCAAAAGGTTTCAATTTGGTCCTTGCTAGTGAGATACTTTAAACACTTAGTTCTAGGTTGGTTCTTGCCAGGGTGGGTCTTTTCCCCATTGTAGTTAATAAATATGTTTCAAACTGGTGATGTAACTCAGTACTACAATGTGGTGTTGCATTTGTGAGATCCTGGGATTGATCCCAGCACTTGAAAATGTTTTTGCAGAGAAATGTCCTGTTCCTCAACAAACTTTCCCCATATCCTTGTAGTATCCATTGATGATTCTAGTGGTTTTCTAATCCCTTCATTACTTTCTCATCTATTAGTTATCATTTAGTCTTGACTATCTGCGTGGATTCCTAGGCTCCTGTCTTCTCTTCACTGTCATTGTTTATTTTGGGCCTTCGATGCAGTCAGTGGACACCGCTTCCTGTTAGCCCCTGTGTCTTTTTCACATGTCTTCCTCATTCTTTAAACTTCCTCATTTACTGGTATAAAGTAATCTCTAGGCTGACTTACTCTTTACTTTCTCTGCCCTCTGATCAGCGGCTGATTCTCCAAGGAGTCTTGATTCCTTGTGGACAATGGTATTGAGGCTAGGATACAGACACTAGGTAGTTTTTTTGTTCCTGAGGTGGTGTTGCTGCTTGTCTTCTGGGGGACAGAGTCAGGAAGTGAGTGCATGCATGCATGCATGTACATGAATGCAACACAGGTGCATATGTGTGCAGTAGTGTTTGCGGGTATAAACACATCTCTAGTGATTTGATCTGTAAAATTTGACTAATATAGAGACAAACACATCTCTGTTTTCTTTCCAGTACTATAAGACTCAGTGCAACCTCTCTATTTCTGCATTTCTAATTTTGCTCCTTGGCCATGAGGGGTGTGGCTTCCACTCCTTTGTGTAGAGTGAGCTGCTCCTTGACTGGTGGGACAGGCTGCCACACTCAGCTGGGTTCCTGTCAGTGACCACCTCCTTGTTGAAGCCTCACAGGCTCTGCCAACCCCAGCTGCCAGAAGAACAGCCAGGCAGACATCTCGAAGTTGTGCACTCCCATTTAAAAAGTAGCTGCGCCCTAACTGGAGCGGTCTGCTCCTTGTGAACCATCCTTTAGTCTTCATTCCACCTTCAGTCCTTATGTCAGGAATTCGGTGGGTGCAGTCCTTGGGTAGCCTTTTCTGTCCTCTGAATGTGTCTGAATGTGTTACTCTGTTGTGGGGCAGGAGTACCACAGCCACTTTTTTCTTCATAAGTTATTTGATCTCTTGTTTCGATGCCAGTTGATTCTAATAAAATGCCTTGGTTTTAATTATTCTTACTCAGTATTCTTAGGCTTCTAATTTACACTTTAATTGTATAGCTTTAAGTGGTTTTGCTTGTATCTCAGAAACATTTTCTCTTAATTATAATTATGCTTTTTAAAAAAACAGTTGTAAAGTTATACTTTACAACTCTTGATTTAGAATCAAGAGCAAACTAGCATCTTGGCATAGCAGTTGTATTGGCATTATTGTACTAGAACCATTAGATTTTTTTAAATCAAAAAATACATTTAAATTCTGAACATTTTAGCCAATCACTTTTATCTAATTATAAAATATTAAATTATGTAAAGAAACATTTTCAAAATTTGTTACCTCTTAATAGAGTGTCACTTAAGTAAAATGTGCTTGTTTACTTTATAAATATACTTTACAGGTTATTAACGCCTAATCTCTAGTCATTGTAATGTTACTACCTCAGCTGTCTAAGGTAACTGATACATACAGCTATATAAAATAACTTGCTTGTTACTTTGCATATACTTTGTATAACACACTATCATAACACAATTATGTAGCAGTCACATAAATGTAAACCTAAAAAAGTCCATCTTCATGAACCACTGTAATTTGGAGGTCATCAGTGTGCTAAAATCTTAAAAAGACCTTTACACTTGAGAAAACACAAATGTATATACTATACCAGCTGAATTATGTACTATACCAGCTATATAGTAAATACATTTACTAATAATATCACAGCTACATAGATGTATTTATTTAGTTTTTACTTTTAAAGCAAAATTTAGATTCTTTTATCAGGTTTCTGTAGAATTTTTGTCAATTTTTTATTGACAAGAGTTAAAGGACATCTTTAGAACACTTACAAATTTAGGAAACAAGGTTAGTGACCATGCATAGACATTACCCAATACAAATGTAAAGTGTATCTCATTTATACAGTAACAAAATACTTAATCCAAACCAATAGATGTAGATCAAGCTTTTAATAATAGAACCAAATTTAAAGAGGTGTCAAAATAGTTGACTACTTTGCTTAACTTTAGATATATATTGTATGAGAGCACTTAATTGATACTTTGCATCTACTAGACTTCTGTGATCTTTTTTTTTTTTAAAGAGTAGGAAAATTTATTGGAATGGGCAGTAGGATAGCTCCTGAGAGACAGGAGGAGTCCCTAAACTTCTGTAGTCTTAACTCCATATAAATTTAACTTTAAAGCTTAACCCTGCAGTCTGTTTTTTCTTTTGTATCTGTAGTGCCAGATACATAGGGCGAGTCATAAATTACTGTAATAGCTATTTAATCAGTCATAAACTGATTATTGAAAACGTTTTATAGACCAATACTTTAATCTTTTTAAAACTTTTTTTTTTAGTAACCAAAAGCCTAACAATGAAAGACACAAGAAACTTAGTAAAATATAAAACCTTTGCTTTTTTATCTAGTTTTTAAAATTTAACCAAGAGCATCCTGATCAGAAAACCTTACTCCTGGCTATCATGGCTTTCTCAGGACAGCTCAGCTCGCCCTGCAGCCTCCAGTTCTTTTATCTGGTTTTTTTTTTTTCCTCTTTTACTGAACCCGTGCTCATTCTCCATAGCCAGTTTCTCCCCTACCCTTCACTTTTACTTTCTCAAATAAACTTTGTACCTCCCATCTGGGTCACCAAGAAAGATGTCATGGGTTGGGTCTGAGGGTCCCCAAGCCTGAAATGCAGAATTTAATTCATCCTTTTAAATTTAAGTATGCAAGTTTGCTGACTCTCTTTGTGGAAAAAGTTTTCAGGATGTGTCAGTAAATGAGGGTTTATTAGAGGGAGATACAGGGCACACTTAAGAGCGAGTGCAGGTGCTCAGAGAAATGAGGAGCCTAATTATTGTTGTATTTGTTCTGCTCCCTTGTTTGGTTTTCTTCTTGAACACTCCTATTATACTTATGTTGGCTCCTCTTTATTGTCAGTGTTTGTCACTTTCACTTTTTTAGTCTTCTTTACTTTTTTCGAAAGTGTTAAAATTTCCAGCCTTTCTATAGCCTTTTCCTGTTAAAGCATTACCAATTCTTTTTATAACCCTTGTTTCTACTACTTTGATCTTCCTTTGAGTGGATTTTTTTCTTTGACTTCTAATTCTTTCCCTAGGCTCTGTCTCCTAACTTCTAGGCAACTTCTGGCACTGTTACACTTTCGATTTACGTTATCTTTTCATGTTACATATCATTTCTTAAAGTATTTTAAGCTTGATTTGAAATAGTATGGTGTCCATCTGTTAGCAGCTTTTTGTATTGCATATTCATTGTCCTTAGAGATCTGTTTTATATTTCTTTTTTACTTATAATTGGCATGAGATATGTTAAAAAATGCAGTGAATGTTTACATTAAAATTTTTTATAGTAATAAACACATTGCCGTTCATCCCTCTCAAAACCCTCTGCCACAGTTTGAACACACTTATCCTGTCATTCTTGCCACTTTTTGAAGCAGTTCTGGGAGTCTTATTTTCTCAGTGTCTTTCATTGTTATGGCAGCTTCATGTCCTGAATTGATTCCAAACATTGGCTGTTCGAGCCAGGTCAGGTAGCTAAGGTGGATGAGGACACAGCGTAATGTATTTGTAAGTCTGCCTTTTTGTCAGATAGCACAGAGCAGCAGCATTCACTGTGGCTTTGATCACATTTCATGAAGACATTTGTGAAAGAGAATTTCTAGAGCTGCTCCAGAAAGTGGCAAGAATGACGGGATAATTATTTTCAAAGATAGGGGGAGGATTTTGAGGAGGTTTCATTGGCAGTGTGACCTTTAGTGTAATAAATTTTTAAAATTTAAACATTCACTGTATTTTGGTCACAGCTCATGTTAGATTTGTCAACTACTGTGTTCTTTTTCTCAATTTTATGTCATGTTGTTTTGGTTGGCCTTTCTTAGTACTAAGACCCCTTCCCTCTGGTGTGATGTGTGAGATCGAGCCACCTTGTTATGTGAGATCTCATTCTCTTTCTTCACTTTTATTTGGAGTTTCTCTTTTCTGTCCTTCTGTTGTGCCTGTCCTCTTCAGTGTGGGTCTTTTCTGCTCAGCACAGCTTTACCTGGAAGAGAGTGTGGCTTAGCTCTGCGAGTCTGTGGTGACCTGCGAGTGTGTTCTGTGGTGACCGATGTGAGCTTGTGATCTTCACACATTCTCCTCAGTTTTGCCCGTGGTGCTGGAGGGTCCCCGTTTGGTGTCACGGGCTTGTTTTGCTCTGTGGACTGGCAGATTCCCCTTAGCATACACTGCTGCTTGTCACACAGATGCTGATAGCACGCAGGCCTTATTTTTGTGTTTGGGGATTTTGTGCATGGAGTTTTGATGTTGCTACTTACTTGCTCTGACTTTATGAGGGAGTTTGGAGAGATCTAAAGCTTAAGCGGCTATCATTGAATTCACATAGTGTTTTTCACCTTTAAATACTGTGAACACTGTTCTGGCTTCCATTGCGATTGCATTCAATTTGAACTAGCAGCTGAAAGTTGACTATAATATATTTCTCTTGTTCATAGCTAATAGATTGCTTTCTGTATCGTCTACTGCTAGATTGCTATAAAAAACTAAATTTCCTCTGTCTCTTCAATGGCCTCTTAAATCTGTTAGCCAGAGAAAATGTATGGTAGAAAGAAGTTTATATAAATAATAAATACCTGCATGTTTACAAGTTTGTCTGCAGCATTGTGGAAATTTTAAAAATATATTTAAAATGACTTTATTGAGATGTAGTTCACATACCATACAGTTCTTCCTTCGTTTTTAAGTGCCAGGAGTTGGACTCTAGGCCTTCGTACACACCAGTTGCACATTTACCACCGAGCCACCTCTCCGCCCTGGTTTTGTCAGGGAAAGCATGCAGTCCATGGGTTCGGGTGCATTCGCAGGCTCGCCCAGCGGGCCTTGAGTCCTATAGCAGTTCCACTCTGTGTCCTGGCGCTTGTCCTTGGTTACAGAGAGGGCCGTGACCCTGTTCCCCCAGAGTTTGGCAGTAGCTAATCCTGCTGACCATAGATTTACCTTTCACTCTGGACCAGTTACCTTTCTGTTTATATGACCCTGTTCCATGGGAACAGAATCATGTAGCATACGGTCCTTTGTAACTAGCTTTTTTTACTTAGCATAATGTTGCTGCAGTTCATCTGTGGTTAGCATATATCACTATTTGGTTTCTTTTTATTTTTGAATGTATTATTTCTTTGTTTTGAGACGAGGTCTTATGCACTACAGGGTGGGATTACTTGAATTTGTTTTTAAATTAAATTTTGCATTTATCTTTTTGTTCAGTAATGTTCTGTGGTCTGAATCATTCACATTTACTTACCTGTTAGTTGGTAGATACTTGTTTCTTTTTAGTCATCATGAATAATGTGACTCTTACCATTCATGAATCAGTTTTCCTATCTTCATTTGTCTTGGTATTTACTTTGGAAGGAGATTGTTGGTCACATGATTACTGTATGTTAAATCTTTAAGTACCTGATAATTTTCTGAGGGAGAGCACTGTTTCACATTTCCACAGGCACTGTATCAGGGCACCGGTTTCTCTGTGTGTTTGCCAACCCTTTTATTGCCGTCTTTTTGACAATAGCCACTCTGCTGCTGGGTGTGAAGCGGTATCTTGTGCTTTCAATTTTCATTTCAGATATTCAATAACTATTTCATGTGCTTGTTGGCCATTTGTCCATCTCTGTCAGAGAATGTTTACTTAGATTATTTGCCCATGTTTGTGTTGTTTTTGTTTTTCTTTTTCAGACAGGAAAGGTTAAGGAAAGGGTCTTGCTATGGTGGCCTCAAACTCCTGGGTCCATAGTGTGCTTGGCTCTTTGTCCAGTTTTAAAATTGGATTTTTATTCTTTTTTGTTATTAAATTATGAGAGTTCTGTATACATTGTAGATATGTTTCTTTTACCAGATATATAATATGTAAGTATTTTTCTTTCTGCAAATCTATTACCAGTAGCTTTTAAAGTGTAACAGTTTTAATTTTGAAGTCAATTTTCCCTGCCTTTTTTCTTTGTACTTTCATTGTCATGTTTAAGAATGTTTTCATCATACTAAAGTCACTAAGATTTACTCGTCTTTTCATTTTAGAGTTTTATACTTTTAGCTCTTTATTTCAGTGTGTGCTTCATTTTGAGTTAATTTTTAAATACCATGGATGAAAGATGATACGGATTAAAAACTGGTGGTCAACTTAACGCCAGCTGAATTAAATCAGCATGGTGCTGAGCATAGATGTTCCACCTGAGGAAAGTTGCCAGCATAAATAGAGACATGGAGAAGGAGAAGCTAGGCGTTGTGGGTTTCTCTAAGTGCTGCTATTTGAGCCATTGGTTCTCCTAGAGGAGCTCGTCATGACTAGCTTCCCCAGTGTGAGTTCAACCATTGTCATCAGGGGAGCTCGGGACCTTGTTGATGAGAGTGGCTGTGGTTCACTTTGGGAGAGCTCTGGTCCTTACATTGAACATTGCTTCCTGGCTCTGGAGGGGAAGACGTGTGCCACTTAATCTCCACGATAAACTCATCATGCTGGCTTTCTGGCATCTACTTGACTGTTCTTACTGATGGAGGAGCTTGGGACCTCTGTGTCGCTGAGGATGGCGGTGGTACTTTTCAGGACAGCCCTGTTCTTTGTTTTGAGCATAACTTATTGGCTGCAGTGTAGAACCCTCAACCTATCAGCACAGCTTCTTCACCCTGCTGGCATAGAGTTTCTAGCTTCCACCGCTGACCTTTGGGCCTTCCCAGCACGGATCTGTAAAACAGACTGGCTTGAGTCCTTCTCGTGGCCTGTAGACCTCCGGCTGGACTCGTGGGAAGCATTGTCATGGGCTCTAGGTCTTCATCTGTAGACATTGCTGAGGGATCCAGGCCCTTGGCTGAATATTCCAGGTCTTTAGTGCTATGGACAGATTTCCTGCACTTTCTTGTGTTTTAACTCTGGGTGACCATCATGAAATAGACACATAAATTCTGTGTCCTGATTCTAATTGTTCTCTGCACAACCCCTGACTACAACAAGGAATGTGAATTCTTCTGTATATGACTATTTAGTTGACATACAAGTTCTGAGATACAGCCTGTCTTTTCTTTCTTTCTTTTCTTAAGGTTTCACTATGTAGTCTAGACTGGCCTTGAACTTACTGTGTAGCCCAGGCTAGCCTCTGCCTCAGCCTCTTGAGTGCTAGGATTATAGGCACATAGCATCACATCTGGCCATTTTTAGATGCTTCATACATGAGTTGTCTAGGTTGGTTTTTTCCTTTTCAACTCACAAGATTGTTTTTAGTTCCATTTTTGTAATTGATTTCCCACTTGAAAGCACTGTGCTCATAGAGTATGACGCTTATGACATAAGTGCAGCGAGGATTAAAGATGGTAACTTCATGGTCAGATATGGTCCTTTTTCATCTCTTGTGCACCTATAAAAGATGAATACTCAAAAAAATAAAAATAAAAATACCAGTTGAATGTAATAATTATGTGTCTTATCAAGCTTGAAAAGTTAGATGTTTGTCATCTATATCCTTAGTGATTATTTTTAAATCTCTTTTGTTGCCAAATGTAGTGTGTTCAAATCTCGTACCAAAGCCAGGCAGTGTGCATGCCTGTTGTCTCATCCATAGAGAAGGCTGAGGCAGGAGGAGCGCTCAAGTCCAGGAGTTCATGTTTAGCCTAAACGGCATAGTGAGACCTCATGCCCAAAACAGAAACAGAGTAAACAGAATGCTGCCAAGGTAGTGCACTTCTTTGTGTGCCCTTTTTAGTCCTGTTAGCTTTATGTTGAAAGTTTCAAGCAGTATGAAGTGAAGAAGGCAGCACAGTCCCTCGCCTGTCCCCGTATGGCACGTGTGTGGCAGCTGTGTTTCCTGCCGCCCTTCTGCTCCAGGTTGTTACAGAGGGAGCAGACCCTCCTGACGTGCCCGCACACCTGTATGGGTGGAGGTAGCACACACCTGCAGCCTCGCTAGCACTGTCCCATACTGTGATGTCCTCTGGGGAGGGGCTTCCACTGAGCACCTACATTTGCTTGAAAATGCTTTTATCTCAGGTACTTTCTGGAAAGTTGTTGAAGGATGCAGGTTGACAGTTACTATTTTCTGACATTTTCAAGATTGCATTTCAGTGTCTGTTGGCTTTGGCTGTTGCTGTGAGAAACAAGAAGTTCTCATTTCTGTTTCTTGGGGGTAGTCTCATTGGTTGCTTTAAAGGCTGTCTTGCTTTCTTTAGTCTTCTGCAGTTTTGCTATGATGTGATCAGTAAAAGTGTGTCATAAGTCATTGGACATTAGTCATTTTGAGAATTTGAAGGGTTTTTTTTTTTTTTCATTGTTTTGGTTTGGTTTTTTGAAACAGGGTCTGGCTTTGCATAGTACAGGCTGGCCTTGAACTCACTGTGATCCTCCTGCCTCGGTCTCCCCAGTACTGGGGTTACAGGTGTGTACTACCATACCTGGTTTTGAGTTAAACTCTGCACTTTTACTCTGAAATGGTGATTAGCATTTTCAGAACAGCCGGGTCCATAAGCAAATACTTGCCACTTGTGAAGAGCCCACAGTAGATCAGGATCTCACCTATGTCTGTTCGTGTGGAGCGACACGGTGTCCTTTTCTTTCTGCAGCACTGTTGGAAGTGATTATGAAAAATGGAAGCACTGCTGGAAGCAGCCCACACTGCCGGAAGCCTGCGGGGGGTGGGGAGCAGAGCAAGGCCAGCGGCGCTAAGGACAGCCCATCCGGGGGCACCGAGAGCGGGAAGGGCTACACCCGTGACCAGGTGGAGGGCGTTCTCAGGTAGGACCTCCATCCGAGTGGCTTCTCGGGGAATTGTGAATTTTACAGTGTTGGAAAAAGTGTTTAAAATAAGACAGCTATGGAGAAATTAACTCTGGATATTTTTTTTTTTAAGATTTTTTTCCAGAACTGGGGATTGAACCCAGAGCCCTTTGAACCAAGTTGCATCCCCACCCCTTTCTGTTTTTTTAAACTGTGAGACGGGGTCTGAGTTGCTCAGTTGCCTGGGCTGGATGCAAACTTGATCTTCCCAGAGTGCTAGAGTTACAGGTGTGCAGCCCCGTGCCAGGGTTGTGTCTTGTTAGGTCTTTGTGTTAGTGTTGGGGGTGGTGGTGTGCATAGGAGCGGTGTGTGTTTCTGCAATGCCCAGAAGTCCTAGCTTTCTCTGGGGATGTGTCCAGGGTAGAGAGTGAAGGATGGCAGTGGTGCAGGGCTCCTATGCACAGAATACAAGGGCTGCATTGCAGCCCCATCTCTCTGTGGCCTGGAGGCGAGCTTGCCTTCTGAGCAGTGGATGAGAATTGACGCTGACTTGCAGTGCAGAGAAGCACACGAGTGGGAAGATTGCTGAGGTCCCAGCCAAGCTGGAGGTCACAGGGTGCTTGAGGCTGGAGGAGCTAATTTAGCGAAGAGCCTGCAGAGCCCTAGACGTTGTCGGCTGCTGCATCCGGGCACAGGGTTCAACCCAGTGGCAAGGGGGTGGCTGGGAGGAAACAGTGTCCAGGAGGCTCCAAGGTGCAGCCCAGGCCCAGGGCTCTGAGACCACAGCTTGACTTCAAAGACTGCCAGGAGTAAGACCAGCAGGTGAATGGAGCAGTTATTGAGGTCACAGAAGAGGCAAAAGACACTAACCTTGTCGGTAGATAAGGTGTTGGGTGAGATTACAAGAGATACAAATAAATGCCTGGATGATTTAATAAAGAAAGTACAGGACGAAGTGACCATTTTAGTAAAAGAATTGGAGACTGTGGAAAAGAAGCAGAAGTCCTGGAAGTGAAAAACTCTGCTGTACCTCAGGAGGCTGAGGCAGGAGGATTTCATGTTGAAGCCCAGCCTGTGAAACTTAGCAACTGACAAGACCATGTGTCAGAAAAAGAAAAGAAATGAAAAACTGAAAAATGTTGGTAGTGGGTATGATCAGTCATGAGACAAGCTATCAGAATTTGCAGGTAAGATTAATGTAGCAGACCCTTTACTCAGTAATACTCAGAAAACAGTAAGAGACAAGTAGAAAGACCTAAGGATTAGGGTTAGGAAGAGAGACTCTAATAGCATAAAAATTTATTCATTGAAGCATTACAGAAACATTTCTAAAACCTAAGGAATGAGATGGATACTCAGGTAAGGAAGGTATTTGGAATCAGCTAGACACAAGCAGAAGGGAGCTTCCCCAGGACACATCCTAGCCAAATAAAAAAAATTCAGAACAAGGAAAGAGTGCTGAATATTTTTACGAGAATGCCAAATAATGTATAACAATGAACCTCTCAGAATAACAGAATTCTCAGCACAAACCTTGAGGGCCAGGGTAGTTTACAGTGAAGATTTTTCAGCCCTAAAAGAAAACTATTTCTACCCCAGTAGTGTCCTAAAGATTATTCTTCAAAGTTGACAGAAGTAAAGACCTTCTACAACAAAGAGAAACCAAAGAACTTCATGACCACCAAACCAGCATTGCAGAAATTACTCAAGAGAATCCTAAATAGGGTCAACAAGGCCAGCATCACCCAAGAGCGCAGAGGAAAGAATACGTCCAACTGGAAAAGTAGTTAAACTAAAGGAATTAGGGCTCAAACATACAGTGACAGGAACTAGTAAATGCCTTTCAGTAGTCAGTCCCAAAGTAACTGCCTAGTCAAAAGATACAGACTAGAAGACTGGGTCAGAAAAAAGGGCGCAATTACATGCTGCCTGCAAGAGACATACCTCATTACAGAGACCGAAAGTAAAAGTGAAGAAAGCAGTAAGTACTTCAGGCAGCTGGGTCCTACAAGCCAGAAGGAGTAGCTGTTCTTATTTCTGACAAAGATGACTTCAAATCAGAAGGAATCAGAAGAGACAGAGGTTACTATATACTAGTAAAGGGAACAGTAGCAACTGTAAATAGATACGTACTGAATGTAAAACACTCAGTTTCACAAAGCAAAAATTACAGATAGATACCAATATAGTCATACTGAGGGAAGAAGAAGTTTTAATAATCTGTTGTCACAAATTAACTATTGGACCAGACAAAAAAAATCAACAGAGTATCAGAGTTGAACCAACATTTAACATATTTTCAAAGTGTTTCCTTCTGTAACACAGAATACATATTCTCAGTGGCCCATGAAACTTTCTCTTGAATAGATTGTGTTTTAGGCCATAAAGTATGTCTGAATGAGTACAAAAGAATTGAAATAATCTCTTGCTTCCTGCTAGATCATAATGGAATGAAAGTAGAAATCAACAACAAAAGATACAGAAAGTACACAAACAGGGAAATCGAATGATTTATTTTTCACAATTTACCTCTATACTTGATTTCTTTCTTTCTTTCTTTTTTTTCTTTTTCTGTTTTGAGACTGAGTCTTACTATATAGTGTAGACAGACCCTAAACTCACTTATGTAGCCCAGGCTGACCTTCAACTCATGGCAGTCCTCCTGCCTCAGCATCCCAAGTGCTGGGATTATAGGCGAGTGCCGTCACTCTCCACATACTTAGCTTCCAGTTTTATCCATTTTCCTGTAGAGGATGTAATTTTGTTCTTGGTGATTGAACAGTGCTCCACTGTGTATGCAGGTGACTTGGGGATTGTTTCTTGTCTGTAGTCCTGGCATTGTGACCGTGGAAGTGCCAAGGTTTTCTGGTCTGTTTGAGGTTCCAGGTGCCTTCTGAACCAAGCAAGATATCTATATCCTTCCAAATTTGTGATCAATTCCCAAATTGGGTCATTTAATTCTATTTCAGTGCTCCTGTGTGTTCTGTTCATAAGTCCTTAAAAAGATGATTTTATCCTTAGAGAATATGTTTTTTCAATAAGGACTGGTGAAATATCAGGTATAGGTACTTGTAAAGCTAGTAAAATTAAAGGCATACTTTCAAAACTGTTTAATATAAAAGTGTTCATAAAAACATAAAATCAAAAAACTATATGAGGAACCCCATGTCCCAACATCTGGCTTAAGCCATTATCAGCATTCAGCCATTTCTGTTCTGTTCCCTCCCTGTGCACACTCAGTGTGCTCCACTACCCTGTCAGAGCTGTGTGAAGCAGTGCTGGGTGTGGTGGTGCACACACACCTGGAATTCTCCCTCCAGGGAGACTGAGGCAGGAGAATCGCTGTGAGTTCAAGGATGCTCAGGGCTAAAACCAGGCTGATCTGCCCAGTGAGATCCTGTCTCGGGGAAAAAAACTGAAGCAAATATAGCAGTTCATCAAATATGCAGCATTTGGATCGGTTTTTCTAACTTTGTTTTAAAAATGTTTCTGTGTTAGGGGCTAAATTATATTCACTCATAGTTATCCATCCATAAATTACAGCCATTTGATTAGTATTTTTGATGTTTCTTTTACTATATCACAAGCTCCTGATCCCTTTTTTCCTTAATATGTTGTTGTAGAAATTGGGTCATTGGGTTGATTTTTCTCTACCATCGGATTTGACTGTTTTCATCCACATTCTGTTATACTGTTTTATCATGTGTATTTCTTAGACACTTACAGTAAAGTCTATATCTTTGACTAGAAAAAAAAATTAGTAAGGAACCTGAATTAGAGATTGATTTCCTGAGTCAGTAATTTTACTGTCTTTTGGAGACTAATTATGATTGGAAAAGTCTTTTAAGAGAATCTCTGAGTTATTCACAGCGGACTTGTTGCATTTGCCCTTGCAGGTATCGCCATAGTGAAGCAGCAGATCAGTAGCGGACACTTACTGCGGTGTGTTTTTGTTTTTGTTTTGTTGTTACCTTTAGACAAGGAGGTGTTATCAATGAAGCATGTTATCTAGTTGAGGAGCAGAGTTATGCAAACAAGCTGCACAGTAAGTTTGGCTCAGTGGGGAAAGCCATGCAGCAACACCTCCTCCATTGCAAAAGGGGAAGCCTGCGAACAGGAAGCTGGAGAAATTGTGTCACTGTGAAAACTGGTCTGCTGTAGCACTGAGCTCTGTTCACTGTCTTTGAGTTGGAAGGTATTAAAAAAGAATTGAGGAAAGTGTTGCCATAGATCTTACTTGAAGTTTCTAATGTCACTGAAGAAAGGTCATCTCATATTTTAGGAATATAAAGATGAGTGTAAAGTCGTTCACTGGGCTGTGTTACATTTTTATCATCTAGGAGCAGCTGGTAACTTGTTTGAATTGGGAGGATTTGAAGATCTGATGTAAGCTGCAGATCTTTGTTTTCAAACAGAGTCTCACTGGTTATGTTACCTTGCTTGACCGGGTTGGCCTTGAAGTCACCATCCTGCCCCAGCCACCTGAGTAACTGGGCTCCAGTTCTTTAAGTAAAAAGAAGCTAAATCATTTTGCTAAATGTAAAAATCCATTGTCTCAGAACTATTTCCCTAAACATCAGTTAATTTTTGGGTCTGTTTAAATAGTCAGCAGTTGACTTTCTTCTGTCCATTGTGCTTTTTGTTTTGTTTTTGTGTATTTGAGACAAGATCTTGCCATGTATCCCAGGCTGACCTTGAATTCACTGTGATCCTCCTGCCACAGCCTCCCGAGTGCTGAGATTACAGGTGTGCACCACCACACCTGGCCTGCTGTGCTTTTGGGCCATGAGGATACCATGAGGACTGGACCAGACACGCTCCTCCATTAAGTTCCAGCTGTGTGTTTTTGACGTTGCTGGATTACATCCCTTTCTATAATGCATTTCCCCTGTCGCCTGCTGTTTTGTTATAAAGACAGGAGGTTGGTGTAGGCTGATGGTTCTGCCCAAGCTCGGGTTCTGCACGCTGATGGCCTTCTTGCTGGCAGAGCCCAAGACATCACATGGCAAGAGACAGGGAGAGTCCACCTCTTTTAAAACTTCCTTGGTAAGGCTGAAGCAGGCTTGACTCTGGGAAGAAGCAGACTGTGCAGTATGTGACAGGTGCACACAGCTGATGCCGTGGAGTCCGGGTGACCATGGATTAGGTTAGAGCTGTGTATGGTGACTTCTCATTCAGGTGTGCACAGTGGGTGAGTGAATGAGTTTGAAGCATCGCTTGAAATACATAGTCTTTATCTTGTTGATGAGTGGTGATGACTTTATAGCTGTCTGCTGGCTTTTCAAGGTTTTTTCCTCTAAGATGTAGTGCAAAACTCAGAGCAGGGAAGACATAGCAGAGCTGGATGCATCTGAGAATTAGTGAAGCTGGTTTTTCCTGTCTGGTCTTTCTTCTCTCTGGCAGTTCTTAGCACTGTGGACTAGCCTAGAGCATTGAGGATTCTGCCTGCCTGCCCTGTATTATCTAATAACCCTCTCCTACACTGCCAGTCTTTTAAGCTCAGGAAATATCAGTGAACCAATTTTAGAGGCTTAATCTGGAATAATAACATCAATACGGTCAGGTAAAATAGTAATGGCTTTAGGATTGTTCGGTTCAGTTCATTGCTGCGTTATTGCATTTAGATAATGCCTGCCGTATTCTCACATCTGGTCTTTGTCTCATAGTCTGTATTTATTTATTTTTTTTCTATTTCAAATTGATTTTAGTGTCCCTGCATTTGCATTATAGCTTTCGTCACCTGGGCTCTGAACATGTCTTACCATGTCTTCCCTCAGGTTGAGAACCATCATCTGTCCACTCTTTGCTTATTCAGCACACACGGTAAATAGCACACAATCCTGCCTTCAGAAAGCCTCCAATCCAGGAGAGTAATCACACAAGTAAGCAGCCTTTAGAAGTAGACAAAAGGGGCTTCGAGTTTGGGGGAAAAGAGGAGCTCGGCTGAGATCTGAAGAAGTTGTAGCAGCCAGCTCAGCAGACCATGAGCCTCGGCTTGCACCTCAGAGGGAAGGGCGGGAGGCAGGCCTGATCACAGGAAGAGAGTGGAGAGGGAGGATGGTCCCTGTGGGCTGACAGCTCCCTGTAGGGTTCTGAGACAGCTCCTCTGCTCAAATCAGAGGAGCAGAGATTTGAATCCTTACTCTGAGGCTTCCTAATCACCAGGTTTAAAATAGCAGCTCTGTTCTCAGTTTTGTCCTTCGTTGATTTTTTGTTTACTACTGCAACATCTGAAACAGCACCTAGCAGAAAGACAGCCAGTAAAATGTTATTGAAGAAATAAGTTCTGATTCCCATTTGTGATTGGTCACATGACTTTAGGCAATTTATGAAAGCATTCAGAACCTTGATTTCCTAGTTGATCAAATAGCAATAAAACCTACCTAGTGAGGACTGAATGAGTGCTTTGTAGAAAATAATCAGCATGACAGAACCTGCAGCACTTTATGTGAAATCTTTGTGATTGGATATAGTTTGGAATTTGGAATTCCTCACTTTTAGAAAGGTGGTCCTATTAGATAGGATAGGCATCTGGGGCAGCAGTCCCTAACCAAGTGGTAGGAACTCTGCAGCAAAATAAACTCGCAAAAATGGGTTAAATGAGGACCGTGATAGCTTCATTTCCCTTTGGGCCAGATTTTACCTTTGAAAGCTCAAGTTGAGTTTTAGAATAACTTTCATTTTTCAGAGCTCTCGTTTTACTCGGCAGGTGCGGGCATGGCCTGCATAACTAACTGTTCCCCAAGCTTAGTGGGTGCTCCACGGCTGTCACTGGTTCTTCATTGTTTTTTTTAGTCTCCATGTCTCTAAAGGTCTCAGAGAGAGGCTCTCACGGTGAGGGTTTCTGTTTTGTTTACTAATCTGTTTCCAGTGCTGTAAGAACACTGTAGCAGAGTTGATATTTAATGTTTCTGACTGAATAAATGTCATGTTGTTGCAATAAAACTGTTTTGTGTTAATATTTTTTAAGTACCTCAAATAGGGGAAAATGCAGTTTTAATTATTACTAGTTTTATTTGGGCATGTTGGTACACACCTGTAAAATTCTGGAAGGCTGAGGTAGTATTAAAAGTTCAAGTCCAGCCTGGGCAACATAATGAGATCCTGTCTCAAAATTTAAAAATATAAAAATAAGAGGTCTGGGCATAATGCTCAGTACAACGGCCCTGGGTTCAATATCCGTTTCTTGGGGGGAAAACAAACAAACACACAAAACAATTTTTGAAAGATGGCATAGTGAATTTTTGTTGATTATAAGAAAGTTCTGTACATTTCTACAGCCTTATATAATACTTTCTGTTTTTCCTTCTAGTTCATATAACAAATAGTGAATCCTTCCATCATGAAAGGAAAGCTAAGGCTTGTTCATTACAAAACTATTTCCCGGGCGTCTGTCCTGAGCCAAGCACTGTGGTGGCTCATAGGTTCAGTAGTTAAAGAGAAAACTGTTAGGTTATTTCACCTGTATCTGTTGTCATCGGAATGCCAAGCCATGGTTCACTCCTAAGTCACGGAGTCCCGTATGTGCTGGAGTGAGCCCAGAGGCTCTCGGGGCTTTACGGTCCTTTATGCCACTCAGGGACACCCTGCACCATGGTTTCAGTGATAGAACTTCCTGTTTTCTGCTCCATTTGGAGTAGTTTTCTGTTCTTAATATACTCTAAGTCCTTCAGGCTTCAATCTGTTTCACTTTTAAAGCACAAATGGAGATTGGGTTTAGTAAACATCTTTGGGTCCTATATTATATGTTACTGTATTTTACTTACACAGGACCTGGAGTCTTTCAAAGAATGACTCAGATAAATACCCTTTCACATAATGGTGCTAAGTTAATTTCTCTTGTCATTTAAACCATTGGATATTGTAATTGTGCTGCATGTACTAAACTGTTGCTTTGCTACTTAGTTGGATCAACATTCTATAAAAATGCACCCTTGAAATGTAACTTCATTCTTTTTTTTTTTTTTTAATTTAAAAGAGAATAAAGCAAAAGGGGGCAGTACAGAGCAGATCAGAAGAGGACAACATAGGCAACACAGTACTTTACATTAAGTCAACTGGACATCAACAGTATCTAACGCCATATCTCTTACTCTGCTATAGTTGAGCATAGTTTCAATTACAATAATATCAAACATAACACAATAGTATAAAGGCATGCATATAGTGAAAGAATTCCAGGGCTT